>QZWT01000261.1:0-17646 GCA_004114315.1 Cochlonema odontosperma | reverse complement strand
TCTCATCTTTTTGCGTCTAACTTTAATTAAAGAAAACAACGCGCCTTGAGTCGATCGGATAGGAAATAAATCCCATCTTTTACACTTTACATGTTGAAAGCAAGGCTCTGTGTTATGTTGTTTCTCTCGCAAGAAAAAAGGATATGCGTATCTTTGAGATCAAGTGCTCGCATTAACGTGTACGCGTAAATGTGCCCTGTGCGCGATATTAAATTTTGGTAACAGTGGGATCGAGAACACTCTCTAACCAAAAAAAAACTGTCGGTAGCCCGACTCTTCAACATCTACCTCATACCCGGTCCCCAGTTCGGTGTGGTGCCAGTCGACTATTACTTTACCATTGCGTAAAAAAAAACGGTGGGTGCAACAAAGAAGAGGCCCGTGACCCGAGGTGACCCCGCCGGTCTTCGTTCGCATTGTGGAGAGGTTTTTGTGGCTTTTTGTTTCCTGAGGCTAGGAGTCGACAAACGAAGATGCTAGTGGCAAATTGGGTCTAGCACCCCAGGCTGTCTCTGCTTCAGAAGGAAGAGAAAAGATAAACAACCGTGCTAAGTGGAAGGAGAATGGAAGGCCAATGGTCTCGTTTGTTTGTACCCCAATGTTCTGAAAGGTAGCCAACCACCCTTTGACCCTCATCATTTCCCTTTTTTCCCCCTGTCTTTGCATTTCATGCTAATGAATGGTGCGATACGTTAGTGGTATCCGTTTTGTTATCTTTTCCTTTTGCAAATGAGCGTGAAAACTAAGGCCGATGAGTCGAAATGGCGAAACTAGGTTATCTATCATGACGCCTCTTTTTGTTACTCCCTTGCAACAGCAGTAAACATCGCTTTGTAAAAAGTGTGAGGACAGGGATGGATGTGGAAAGATGTTGTTCTTTGTCATGGGAGGTGGATTTTAGAAAAGATGGCATGAGGAATGGAAGGAGAGGATGTCTCCTCGTCCACGTTGCACAGGTTGGATGGCGAAAAAGAACGCAAATACAAAAATAGGACCATGGGTTACATGTCCATCCATGCGCGATATTCCAAAAAAAAAAAGAAAGATAAACGATGCTTGATCCTGATTGCTTGGCCTTTTTGTTCTGCACTCGGCCGTTTCTTTTCTTGTTTTTTTTCGCTCAGACACCAATGCATTGCGCCCATTGTCCTTATGCTTCCTCCCTTTCTCTCTCTCTCTCTCTCTCTCTCTCTCTCTCCAGGAAAACAAAGAAGAGTATGATCACGTTTCGGAAAGGGAGAAAGGGAAGCGAAAAGAAAGAAAAAATAAAGGAGACGGACCCTGTCGGACAGTAAGAAGATGACATCGGAAGGAAATGAGGGGAAAGACCACTGTGTATGTGTCCTTTCTTTCTCTTCATTCCTCTTTGCTAGTGAAGTGGTACAGTACAGATCTCGAGTATTTGGGTATGTAGAGAGAAGGCCATCTTCTATTATCGGATCCCATCTTGACCCATCCAGACCCTTGAAAGATTTAAAAGGGCTTTTGACTGGATCGTTCATTCCCTGCGAATGGGGTCGTCGTCGAGTCCCTCTTCACATGTGTTCTCTTTCAATAGCTTGTCTATTGTATTCGGAACCGAAGAGAGAGAGCGAGTTTCTCAACCTGAATGTGGGATAAGTGTGGGGAAGAAACGAAAAGAAGAGCTTGTTCGAGAGGTGTCACGGACATTGTACAATGGATTCTAGAGAGTTCTATCCCCACCAGTGAGGCGAGAGGCCATCCTCCATAGTCGGCAATGAACTTTATTGTAGCTGAGATTTGCCCAATGCTCCTTTTCATTCATCATCGTTCATTGCCTTTTGAGAGCAGACCTCTGTCATGAGCTTGCTTTCATAGCCCAACCTTCAACCCCAACAGAATAAAGGATAGCACAGATGGCAAGCCTAGTAGCATCCCTAGCAAGCAGGCAAAGATGTGTCTAAATGAATAAGTAAGTATCTTCCAATAATGTAAATTGAGATGGTTTCGTTCGGCCCGTCAATCAGTCAGTCCCGTCAAACGCGCCATTTTTTTTTGTATGGATCCACCCAAGGCCATGGCACACTTTTAATAATGTCTTTGTGGTCAGGGACCCAACCACGATTCGCTGTTTTATTAGCGTACTTTTTATGCGCCTTTTGTCTTTTTTTTTCTCCTTTCTTCTCAAACCCCTCCTTTCGTCTCACACTTCTACAATCTCACACTCACCCTCTCTCTCTGTTTCTCTCTTCTCCTCAATCGTCATTTAGCCCACTTTCATTCACAAACATTTTTTTTTGTAACAGCCTCTTCCTGTTTTCATTTTCAACTCTTGTTCCTGAACACTTCCTCCCTTCTCCTTGCAAACTCTTTCATCCTCATTCCTTTCCCTCCCTGTCTCTCGTATCTCTTCTCTCCCTCACAAAAGTATCTTCTCGAGTAACACTTTTCAACAGCACGCCTCGCAAAAGCAGCACCGTCTCGTTACCCCACACACTAAACTTACCTTTCCGCCGACGCTCGATAATCATGCTTCTCTCCCCAATCGCTACAAGCAACCCACTACTGTCTCTGCCAGGTAAGAAAAGCCTTCCTGGTGTAGAACCTACTCATCTGGAAAACGACAAAACAATGCGACAAACTGAACCGGGAGAGTAACAGAGGATGAGAAGAGGAATAGTGAAGAGGAGTGAAAGGATGCGGCGAGAAGGAAAAACCACAAGTCGATGGGTTTGAATGTAATTTCGATTTTCTATCCTTCGACCTCGCGTTAGTTCCTTGGCATGCAAAGGTTGGGCTTGGGCTCATTTTTTATCATATCTTGATACACCAGCATGGCGCACAGAGGCAACAAACAGCAAGCTGCAAGATGATAAAACACGATCCATCGCGTGGTGTCTGACACCATGCAGTTCCTCAATAATGAATTACATTCACTGCGATATAAAAACAGTGGCTAACACCGGGAAAGAGGGGTTTGAGTGAGAGATATACGGAATGATCATGTATTGGAGTGGATGAGCACCACCATCCCTCGTTTCGACTCATTGACCGCCCCATGGATCTCTGCCATCGATGGCTAGCCTTTTACGAGCTAGCGAGAAAATTGAACTCATTGGGCGCAACATTTAATACAAGATATTACCAGGGGCGGGGCAATAATGACATCATTCTGGAGATTTAACTCCTTGTGTGTGTGGACCTTGCAGGTTTGGACACATAACAGTGGAAATGGGCGTCGCAGGCGGGCAAACAAAAAAGAAAAAAAAATGACTGCGGGATGACAGGTATAGAGTGAGCAAAAGAGGTGTAGGGTACCTGGTGGGTTGTGAGTTGCATGGAGGGCAAACATCCATTGGCATAAGAGTAGCACAGCGTGGGTTTATTTTATGGTTTTATTCCCACAGTCCAGGCCCAGCCTAGACCCACCATTGTTTTCCTTCCCCACTCCACTCCACCTTTACCCATCCCCCAACGATAATCATGCTTTTCTGACCAAGAAAGGAGATGCAATGTCATAGCCGACGGATCATCAATTCCTTTTCCGGCCTTGTCGAGTTGTCTCCCATAGGAAGACAACGAATTATGAGTTTATTCTATTGTCACTGACACGCCCTTCTCTTCTCTCCCACACTTCTGGTGATACATTTCATACTCTTCTTCTTTCCTTCTTCTTTTCCTTCTGCACACCTCTTTCCTTTTTCTTCCTCCTCTCACTCCACATTCTCCTCTATCATCTCTTTACTACTCGTCTCCAATCATGGTTCTTGTGCACTCCTCCCCTCCACCTTGGACAACCACACTTCATGCACTTTCCCCCCAACGCCGCTCGACCACCCCTCTAGCATGCAAGACCCCTAGCACAACCCGTCCTGCGGTCCGCCCACAGGCAGTCAGGTCTACATCCTATTCGTCCGTGCCAAGACTCAAGGACATCGACGTCTCCCTCACGGCCAGACCCTCATCCTCAGCGGCCATTACTATCCCATCCCCACCACTCACACCACACCATACCTTCGACGACGACCATACCTTCCAAAACGAGCCTTCATCCACAGCTGTTGATACCGAAGATGACAGCGACAGCAGCGGTATCTTTTCGTCTCGTTTCCAGAGACAACATCGTCTCATGCGCGACGAACAAGAACTAAAGCTGCGGCCCTCCAGCTCTTCGGCACCTTCAGCCATGTCTCCACTTCAGATGCGTGCTTCGTCAAATGTTCCCATGACCACGACTGGGTTTACTTTCACGAGCAACACGCACGCCAAAGAGGCCCGTGAGAGCTACGAGTACTTTTTGAGCACGATGGAGGATGACTACTGGAAGAGTGTCTCTACCATCCGCACGACCTACTTTTTTGACGGCATCGGCCGTGGTGGTGGCTTCCTTGCTGTAAGTTCTGTTCACTTGCACACATGTGTAAAATGTGTACACGTTTTCGCTTTCCCCAGTCACAGCTATTGATCACTCCTCCGTTCTTCGAACACATGCAAACCATCAATACATATGCAATAGATCCCTCACTTGGCATCGCATGGTAACGCCAAGACAAATATCATTTGTAGACTGCTCGAAGCCTGGTTAACCAAGAAGCTAGTTGAGCCCACCATCTCGGATTCGATCCCTGTCCTTGAGGATAACATCCAGTCCTCTGTCGAGTCGATTGAACAACATCTTCGCCAGGACCCCAAGGTCTGGTCGGGCATCTCCAAGAGCTACATTCACATCCGCTGTGGCCATGTCTTTATGCTCAACACTTGCTGTGACGACGAGACCATTGTCCACCTTGGCGCCGACGAGTTCTACCAAGACGTAAGTGTGCTTTGCTCATTCTTTGCTCGATTGTTTTTTGTGTCTTCGCCCCAAGAGGACACGTGTGACTGATATGATGTGACTTTAAATTGTGGTCACAATATTAGTACCCACTATTTGTGGATGTGGAAATCAAGATGAACTGTGAGTCTAACTACCAGCTCAAGGAGAACCACTCGACAGAGGTCCTCATTGCCTTCCAGAACGTTGTCAACCGAGGCAACAAACTCAAGGATTGCTCCCACGGCGAGAAGGACGAAGCTCCCTACGTCCATCGCGCTCTCATCGGCGAGACCACCAAGCGCCGCTCCTCCCAAGCCAGCTGCCTGGCATAGTAGATCCATATACTTTTGTTTTTCATTGTTGTTTGGTCCTTAGCATCCTTACCCTACACCACTCATTCCGCGTTTTGTTTTGTTTGCTCTTTTTCTAGTTGTCACATTCTTTTCTTCCTGCCATTCTGTACATATCTTTTTTTCCTGTAATTAGTTCTCTCATCTCCCTTCTGTTGTACACATCTCTATAATAAAAAAAAAACTGTTGCGAACATCATAAACTTTTGCTCAAACACACAGCCCTTGAAGTAAAAAAAAAGAAAAAAAAGAAAAACGCGTTTATTATGGAATACATTAGGCAAACTATGAAGTATTCAACAAGCAACAGCACCCCATTAAGAAATGGTTTTGCTCGCTCGCCTTTTATAATAGTTTCTTCGCCTCCTTTTTTTTTTTTTTTACCTACTTGACATCTTGGACTTGTTATGTTGTTACCAGGGAAAAAAAGGGAGATATGGTGTTGTAAGGAGAGAATCAAGGAGTATGGTGCCGAGCATCGGGTTCCTGTTGTTAGCCCAAACAAAAAAAAAAAGTTTCGCGCGATATTAATGTCTCTTTATCTCTCCTTTCATATTGCATACTCTATGACAAAAAAAGTCCTTGGTGAAGAATGAAGGACAAAGTGGGTAAGAGGTTGTTTATGTTGTGTTGTAGATACCAAAGCCTCTTTCTCCAGAGTAAGATACGGACCCCGATTGATTGTTCACGGAACAGAAAGAACGAAGGAAGGAATGGATGTGGTCCAGTCACGATCCGCCCTGGTAATGGTTGCAGCCCATGTTGCTTGGGTACGGGATGCGATTGGCGGAGAGCGAAAGGTTTAGTAGCCAGTCTCCACACGGAAATCTTGGAGTTCAGGTCCTGATTGGCGCCTCTGGTGAAGACAGTGAGAATCGCGTGTGCGGTAGATGAAATGCAGGATAGAGGAACATATGTCTTTGTCAACAGCCCGGAGAATACGGCGTCGGGGCCACAGAGGGAGTGAGAGGGAGTGAAAGGAGGTTGTGGTGGACATTGAAAAGCAAAGAAGGCAAAAGAGAAAAAAAAAAAAAAAAAAAAAAATTTTTTTTTAAAAAAAAAAAAAAAAAAAAAAAAAAAAAAGTTTTGTTGTCACACAAGAACTAAGGAAAGAGGGATGGGAGGACATGCGACACGGGAGAGTGGGGAGAGAGTGAGAAGAAAAGAAAGAAAGCGAGAGTTGTGCGCCCTCCTTTCGACTTATTGTCGTGCTTGTTGCTATGGTTGTTGTTGTTGTTATTGTTGTTGTTGTGCCTGGCGATTCCATTGATCGATCTGTCACTTGTTCGTTCGATTAAACAAAAGAAGGGATAATAATGGTTGCATCAATGTGTGCCTTATGCATCTTTCCACAAGACGAAGAAGAAAAGAAGAAAAGACTAAAGAAGAGTTGTTGTTTGTTACTCCACTAAGTGAGGGTGTCCTTCATGCCCTTCCTTGTTTCTTTGTGAATGATGAACGCATTGGTCCCTGGATTTGATGACTATTGCCTTGGGGGCCAAGCCCAGTCCCTTTCCTTCCTTTCCTCCTCACGTTCTCTGTGTGTTCTTTTTTTTATGTTCCTTTTTTTTATGTTCCTTTTTTTTATGTTCCTTTTTTTTTTTTTTTTTTTTTTTTTTTTTTTTTTTTTTTTTTCTTTCACTCACTCAAAACCACATAGCTTGTCGTTTGATCTGTCTCGGTTCTAGCGTTTCCTCTCCTTTGTACTGTTTCCTCAGTCCATCCACATCTTGAACCCGTTCATTACCGCTCTCATCTTTTTGCGTCTAACTTTAATTAAAGAAAACAACGCGCCTTGAGTCGATGATATGATAGGAAGAAAACCTTCCTCCCGATCGCCGTAACATGCGCACTTTTCACTCAAGAGATTTTATTATATATCGGTTCATTTGTGTCCGCCGTGCCTTGGCAATTGCACCTCACCTTCGTCCTGATCCTCGGGCTCGTCATCAGTGCCGGTTCCATCCAAGTACCCGCCATGGTCAAACAACACGTTCTCATGCTCATCATCGCCCTCAACCTCCGTGAGCTCAATCCGGTCCCTGAAAGACCCTACCGAGCTGGCCATCGTCATCCCTCCAGCACTCGGATTCCGTCCAGCGCGCGGGATCGACGTCCTTGGCGTGTACTGGCCAGCTCCATTTTGTCCATATCCAGATGACGAAACGGGTGGCGATCCATGGTTCGCCCTACTGCTCGTGAATCCATTTCCGTTGCCGTGATGGAATCCGTTGGATCCACCTTGATGTGGCTGTTGAGAATGTCTCCGCTGACTGGGTGATGACCACCACTGACGGATAGAAGAATCCGACTCTCGACGGATGTGACCAAAAGGACCTCCGGGAACCTCGACCTCGTCCTCTTCTTCGTCGAGTGCCTCCGTCCTGGTGATGTACTTGAGCAAGTCCTTGATCGTAATCAGCCCAACTAACTTGCCTTGGTGCTCAATCAAAATAACTCGAGGTCCCATCTTCTTGAAAAACTCCATGACGGTCTCCAGAGGCAGCTTAGGGTGCACTGCAATCGGTGTCTGGTCAATGAACGGTCCAAAGTCGACATAGTTGGTTTCATTCTCGCCCCTGCCTGCGTCACCCAGAGACGCCGAGGATGTCGTGCCTGCTCCAAAGTCACCTCCCATCGAGCTCCTTCGCATACCGTGATCCAGTCCTCCCATGTTACTGACACCACTCTGATCCATGTGCTGCCGAGACTCCATGCTTCCAGGCCTGAAGAAGCAGTGGGCCATTGGTGAAACGTTACGCGCCCGCTTGGCCTTGTCGATCACATAGCGCAACTCGGACCGTCCAATGTATCCGATCAGAGTCCTTGAAGTAGAGTCCTCTACAACTGGGAATCCTTGATAGTTGGTGTCCGCCAAAAGTCGCTCGACGCGGTCCAGACGAGTGCCTGAGGCTGGCAGAATAGTGACATCCTTCTTCATCACCTGCGAGACAGCTATTCCAAAGCTGTGCTCCTCCTTGTCCAGGAATGGGTATCCGTTCAGGCGAATGTATCGATCCGCAATTCCGCCACGTCCAAAGTAATCGCCGACAGTCTTGGTCACCATTAACGTGATCATGGTGGGCAGAATGTAATTCAGAGCTCCAGTCAACTCAAACATGATGACCACGACACACACGGTCAGTCTCATAACGCCACCAAGAGCCGCCGCTGCGCCCAAGAAGGCATAGGTTCCTGGAGTAATGCAAGGGACATCAGGTTTGCAGCTCGAAAACAAGACGAATCCTGGATAAGCAACCTGGGCAGCTCTGACAATCAGTCCAAGCATGCGACCAAAGAGAGCTCCGATAGCCATAGAAGGCACAAAGATTCCTGCAGGGACCTTGGCACCGTAAGATATGGTGCATGTTGCAAACCGCATGATCAGAGCGAAGAACAAGAGGGCGACCATCTTCCAGGTGTTCTCCGGTTTGCAAAGTCCCATATAATCTTCTGACCCCTCGCACTCACGGAAAAGAATGCTCATCGACTCGGCCATGTCGATCTTCATAAAGATGTTCCAGTACGCGAACGTGGCGGTAAGAAAGGCGAGGGTGGCAGCCTCAATCACTCCATAGTCTGCTAGGTACTTTTTCCTGGCATGCTGCACTTTGAGGTTGTATTTGATAATCAACGTCCCGTACAATCCCTATTTTTCGAAGTTAGATGAAACATGTGTTAGCAAATCTCCTTGACAACCATGCACTGTCACCAATTACGACCTGAAGTTTCGACTTACTCCGAAAATGCCGAGCAGGACGAAAAAGATCATCTCGAAAAAGTGCCAATCGCGATCGTACGAGACTTGAAACATGACCAACTTTCCTGTCCGATAAGGGTTCATAGTCTGCAAAGTCACTGTCGCCACCAGCGCACAAAAGAAACTTCTCCACATTGTCTTGGCTGGGAAGTGATTGCTCATTTCCTAGGAGGGTTTGTAATTGAGGGTATACGCAGCATGTCAGCTTCTATGTAAAGCTCGTTCATGCCAAAATTCTCGTGGAAACGATTGGAGAGAGGACATACCTCAAAGGAGAACAAAACGCCTCCAATTGGTGCTCCGAAAGCAACAGCAACACCTGCAGCTGCAGAAGCTGAGATGATCTCCCTGGACTTTGCGCGGCTCCTTTGGTACTTTGGAAACAACCTCGAGACAACATGTCCAGCACAGCATGCAATATGGATAGAGGGTCCTTCTTTTCCGACACTCAAGTTGGCTGCGACTGACATGGCGAGTCCCAAACTCTTGATGATCAATGTCCAGCCTCCCAAGTAGCCCTTCATGATGAATCCAGCTAAAATTGAACATGCGGAGCAAATTAAAGTCCTGTCAGTCCAGCTTTTTCATCAATGGTTGAAAATCTCCATGGGACTGCATAGATCCGACAATAAGCCCAGTGTTACCTAAAATGCACTTGATCTCTGAAATTCCTGATCCTGCTGCGTAGGGTGCGTACCGTTTGACCAAGAATGCTGCTGAAGCTGCGAATGACGTCTAGCAGTGATACATTTGAAAATAAAGGTCAGACCATGGAAGTCTTTGGTTTTTGCACCGCAAATTCATGATTTGAAAGTAGGCTGGAGAGTTTGACTTACAGCAAGGACGAGATAAAAGATGTAATCGATGAGGGCGAACCCACTCCACTCGCTCCAGTCGTCGCAGTATCCATCTGCAATGTAGGCAACACCGGTAAGTGTTAGTAGAGCTGTTTAAACATTCGGGGCGAGTGCATGCTGCCTCATTAGTATTCACCTTCTGATTCCACGCCCCAGCAGCAAAACTTTTGGTTCAGCCACCAAGCATATGAACAATGTCCCAACTTGATATCCGAGAGCCATTCAGTGCAGATGGCAATAAACGCGGCGTTGATTCCAATGACGACTCCTAATATACATAGTAGTGAATATAATGATGTGAGCGCGCTGGTGCTAGCGATTTCAGGTGAGGAACATCCACGCCATCGTGCAATGACTGTCGTAGGTGATATTTCCGTACCAACAAGTGAAACGACGAGCCATGCTTGTCCAGCCTCATATGATTCCCAAAGGTATGCTGTCCATGAGTGTCCAGCTTCTGACGTTCGGGAGTTTTGCCGATATCGTTCCCTGACTGCATCCTGCACCCAATCTATAATGTTTCCAATGGAAATACGTAAAACAATGTGTCAGGGATTGAAATTTTGAGATAGGACTGTGCGTCAATGGGATCTGAAGGATAAACTGTTGATTTTTCAGCATGTTCCATCTAAAGTTCACAAGCAAGGGTTCATTCACTCTTGCAGGACGTTACCGATTGTTGTAAAATCCTCGTATTGCTTGACTTCTTGGAGCGCCTTCTCGTATCCTGTCGGCTCGTTGAATAAATCGGGATTTAGCGGTGCGGGGAATCTGTCGAGAAAACTCTGGAAGCTTTGCAACGTTTAAATGAAAAATGCCAAGCCGATCGTGAATGATGTCAGTATCTGATATCGTGGTGTGCGAGCGGGCATCTTCAAGTGCAGTGAAGTAGTGGACGTGAGCTGTTGAAATTCTGGTGGTTTAAAGAACGTAGGTTCCAGCTTACCTGTTCAGACCAAGAAGGCCGTCCTGTGGGCTTTGCTGTTGCATGGGGCTCTTTGACCTTTGTGTTGTGTGAATGTCGAAAGGCCGGTCGCAAGCAGATGGTATAACGAATAGGTAAGTGCGAGGATGCTGACGATGTGAGCGGAGGGGTGAGAGGGTGTGTTTATGGGAGAGTTATGAATCGATGACGATTGGCAAGTAGAAGTACAGGCACCGAGGGTCATGAAGGAGCCTTGAACAGGAAGAAATAATTACAGGGAAGAGTGAAGTGTGTGAGAGCGATGGACCTCTGGAACGATGACCGCGAGAAAAAAAAAGACAAGAAAAAGGAACGCGAGTCTGGCTGGGTTGGGTTGGGCGTTTGTCGTTTCCCAAAGGTGATCGGAGGTCAATCTTTTTATTTTAAGGGGCTTGGACACTCCACATGGACAGGGGTTGCAATGCAAATGCAGGGCTCACTTGAAAGCAGGATGTTCGCCGAGGATGCCAAGCTCGATAGCAATCCGCTCCAGGATGATTGAGTCTGCTGCATCGTTCTTTTCTGTCCACAGCGACAGACTAGTCTCCTGCTTGTCCTCAGAGATGTGGCTCACCCGTCCCTGAATCTCCTTGTCAGACTGATATTCGAGTTCAGGGCCAGAAGGAAGAGAAAGAAGATAAACAAATGGTTAGATTGCCGCTTTCAAGGAGGCTCCTTGCGTTGGTAAAGGCAAACCAGCAACTTCTTTGATATTCCCCTACCTTGAACGGAAAGAGTGCGAATCGCATTCCTACGCTCACACCCTCTGTCACCGGCACCTTCAGGATCTGTCGAAGTGGTCCTGTCATCATCTTGGATTCTTGGCTCCACTCCATTGCTGGTGCTTCCCGCTCGTCTGCAAACAGCCATTTGATTGAACACTGGAACATAAGAAAGCCATATGTGTTAGATATGAACTCAGGTCTTCCACCAATAAGGCATCTCCTGAAAATTGATCGTTACCTGGTCGATGAGGTAGACGCAGCATTCATGTCTCTTGTATAGAACTTCGCCCGAGCCAGGACTCTTGAATCGCGCCTCCACAAGAATCACCCACTCATCAAATCGCTCCAGGCTCAGCTCAAAGACCTCAACGCACCTCATCCCTGGTAAGAGAATATCCAGCGATGGCTGTGATTCCTCTGTTCCGGCCGTCCCAAGTTGCTGGTATATACAATGTTTCATCACCTGCGGCTCTTCCTGCCTTCCCCTCTTAGTCACTGTGTATGTCTTTGAGATGACAGTTGTCAGAGAGGCTGTCGAGCGCTTGAATTTTCTCTCCTTGTTATCGTCGTTGCCTATCCGCAACCAGCCTGAAAGTCCTGGAATGGGGAATTGGCTCTTGTTTTCCGTAATAAGAACGAGGATCGGCTTATCAGTGCTGTCGTCGCGCTCTATCCTGGAAGCTAATAGTGTCGCAAAAAAAGCAAAGCCGATGGTGAGTTCCTGGTTCACCACGTCAAGTCGTTGCCGCCAATCCCTTGATTCGTTGCTCCTTACATATGCTGAGACTGCTGACGAGAAACATTTCCATCATCTTGCTCATCGTTTGGGTCATCTCCATACTCTGCTTGACTTGGTTTGCCATCGACTATTATACGGGTAAAAGTCACCGGTTAATTAATGTCGTGGTCTGACGTAGCTTAACAGTGGTAACAAGAAAAAGAAACATGTGTCCTGCTGGTACCTGATAGGCATGTCCGAGAGATCCTTGCATTCCATTGACGCTGCTGGCCAAAAGTGACACCATGCTCGACCTAACGTTGACAGTTGGAGAGGTAAAGAGTGTGAGGGGCAGCTTCAACTCCCTGTCCACCACGACACGTTGTTTTATAATGAGCACCCAAGGCACACGAAAAGTGATATGTGAAATTACATTTCACTTGGTATCCCTGCTGACTGAATAGCATCCTGTGTATTTTCTTGAGGTTGACTTTGCTGGTGTTCCTTCGTTGTGTCCATAGTGGCGTTGTTTTTGAATGGTTAAACAGTTGAAAGAAAAAAGAACGAACGTGTGATGGCGTTTTGCAGTGGTGAATAAGTGAAAACATAAAAATCGACCGTCACATCACCCTTTTCTTGAAAGACCCAGTTCTCCTTGTTCTCTCTTTTCTTTCACTCACAATCAACGAACACCGACAACCATGAGCACGTTTCCGTCATCAACCATCAAGGCACGCACACACAGAACTTACGCGCAGGATTAGCAAGCAACATGCAGGAAGGCACCAACAACCGTGAAATACCCAATTAACACGATGGTTATTTTCTTTGTTTTGCATGAATGGATGAACAGGATATTGCCGAGTCTGTTGGCATTCCTAACCTCAAGGACGACGTCGCAACATCTTTGGCCCAGGATGTCGAGTACCGTATCCACGAAATTGTGCAGGAAGCCATGAAGTTTATGCGCCACGGCAAGCGCACAAAACTCACCGTGGACGATATCAACAACGCCCTCCGAGTCCGCAACGTCGAGGTACAACACCTTTCTTACCTTGCCCCTTGGAAGAGACTAAACATATTAGCGCAAGTTGCACAGAGTACTCACTCGTTTCACACTCACTTGTTGTGGGTAATTAGCCACTTTATGGATTCAGCTCAGCTGACCCTACACGGTTCAGGAGGACGACTGTTGGATCCAGCGCCACCGGAATGACCGAACTCTTCTTCGTCGAGGACGAGGAACTCGACTTTGAAACCATCCTCAGTGCACCTCTCCCCAAAGTCCCCTTGGACGTCACTTATACCGGTAAGAGGGCCCTTTGAATGGTCTCATGTATTCGTATCTATGTTTTTCTTTCTCCTTGTACTCACCGTACGGCATTCAAACATCCAATTATTTAGCTCACTGGCTTGCTATTGAAGGAGTTCAGCCTGCGATCCCTCAGAACCCAACACCCGTCGACGCCAAAGCAGATTTGTTCAACAAGCGCATCAAACTCGACCCATCAGCTACAGCAACACAGCCCGTCATCCCAGGAATCAAGCCTGGATCTAATGGCGCCATCAACAACACTAGCAATGCCGCCAACAGCCAACCAAACAACGCCAACAGCAGTAACGGAGCAGAGATCAAGCCTTTGGTCAAGCATGTGCTTTCGAAGGAGTTGCAGATGTACTACGAGCGCATTGTCAGTGCTGTTCTGAGCCAGGATGAGGTTCTTCGGGCGACCGGTATCAGCAGTTTGCAAAACGATCCAGGATTGCATCAGTTGCTTCCCTACTTTGTGCAACTTGTTGCTGAGAAGGTAAGCAAACAAACAGCAGTGATGTTCGGAACGCTTGCGATTGCCCCTGCAAGGTTTCTGGAAACTAATGAACGGTGGACTTTTGGTTGCATTTCAGGTCACACAAAACACAAGGAACTTGCCAGTGCTCGAGTCAATGATGGCTATGGTCCGCGCCATTCTCGATAACGACAACCTCTTTGTTGAGCCATACGTAAGAATCATTTATATATCGGCGTTCCGTAATCTATCGTTTTTACAACTGTGGTGTCACAAGAACTAACACTCGTTTACGAATTCATTGTACAAATTTAGCTCCACCAACTTATGCCTACAATCTTGACATGTGTGGTCGGCAAACGACTGGGCGAATCACCACAGGAGGATCATTGGGCATTACGGTCAACTGCCACAGACATCTTGCTCCTGATCTGCAACAAATACGGCGCCTCTTACCACACACTCCAACCCCGCGTCACCAGGACGTTGCTTCGTGCCTTCTTGGATCCCGAGAAGCCTCTGACAACTCACTATGGTGCAATCCTTGGTCTGACCCGTATGGGTAACGAGGTCTTCAAGACCCTTGTTGTCCCCAACCTGAAGACATATTCGACCATCATTGAGTCGGAACTGCTGGTGGATGGTCAGGATCGGGAAAACAGCTTTATGGAAATTGAGGGTGATGTTGCATCGACTATCAGAAAGAATGAGGCTTCTCACTGCCTGGAAGCACTCTTGGTAAATGACACCGTCCTCTATATCGCAACGTCATGAAATCCGTAGACTTCAAGCGCCTATTCATTTGCTAACGTACAATTCGACTCCTCTGTTGTATTATGTAGGTTGGTTTGCGGTCATTGATCAGGAGCGAGACAGAGAAGCAAAAATACGTGGCCAAGGATGTGCCAACAGCAGAAGACCTTCGAGAACCTCTCACGGTCGCCATTGGCCCACTGCTGGCCAGGAACCTCTTGCGCGAGGAAGCGACTCAGCAAAACCTCGCTGGCGTCGTCGCTGTGATTGAGACCTGCTAAGTGACTGAATACAACAAAATAATAAATGCGCTTACTCCTCAATGTGTAGTTACGCTCAGCTTGTGGACGTATGTTTTACCCGACAGTGATGGTGCTTCCATCAGGATCAGGGGGAAAGGAGGCAATGAGAAAAAAGAGGATTACACTAGAAATGGATGTCTGAGAACATTTTTTTCATGCGCCCCCTGTGTTGATGCGCAAACTACCTGAGATCCAAATCGACTGAGCTCGATTCCAGGGCAATGAACCTCTGTGAGCACAAATCACAGTTTGAGGGACAACGATGAGGCACGCCTAGCGCCTTCATTGAGAGATCAAGCAATTTAACCGATATCGTCGTTTACCAACCCGGCTCTGTCCCTCTCTTCTCGGCCCGATCTGTCGGTAATCTTTATAAAAAAAGAAAATACGACATTTGATCAATACACCATATCATTTTCGTATGGTTTGTTTCAACTAGAAAACGCATTGTGCCTCCCTCCACCGTCGTCGAGAAACAATCAAATCACTCAAGACTTGACTCACAGTCCTTTCCAACGACCCTCCTGGAAACTATATAAAAGAGCAATAATCCTTGTCGTTTTTCTTCCTTCAACCAGTCTCCAACAATTGACAATCTTCACTCCAAGTCCATTCAAGGTACACTCAACTCATCCTCTCATCAATTCACAACGTTCTTCGTTCGTATCCATGGTCAATGACCATTGACTAACCTATCAAATTCGTCGTACTCACAATAGATGTCCTTTAAGATCACCCACCTTATCGCCTTGGCTTTCGCCATGCTCCTGGTCGCCATGACCGCCCACCAGGCCGAGGCCCAACAGATCCCCATTTGGTGTGTCTGCGATAACGTCGACTACACACGCGTCCTCTGCCAAGGTGCCCTTGCCAATGGCAATTTTGATGGTGGTTCTTGTGGATTGGACCAGTATAACAAATATATCCGCTTTGTTGACCGCTGCAAGAACGCTAAGGATTCCAAGCACCAGTTGCACTGCTGGAACTAGATACCCCTCTACACGTTTCCTTTTTTTTTTTTTTTATTCCGGAGTGACAACGAAATAAACCAGTTGCTTTACATTAGATATATTTCGTCTCATACACGCATACTTTCTCCCTTGCATGTCACTGATATATACATGTTTTTGTAGTTTATCAGAACCTTGTATCGCCACTTTTCATGTCCGACTCTACCATGACAAAATAACAGACCATCGAGTTTAACAGTGTGTCTAATGCCGGCGTTTCTTGTTTTTTTTTTTTGTTACATCATCTGGATGAAAATTCTCGTTAATGGATGATTATTTAGCCCTGCGACAATGATACTTTTGTTAGAATTGCCGTCACGGTCTATCAAGACAAAGCTATGAGGGAAACGGATCTCAATAACTCCAGTGGAAAATGGGTACCTGCAGACTTTATACGCCCCACGCGTGCGCAAATTTTCTGAGATTCAAAAAGACTGCTACCGACTATTGGTTGGCGCACACACCCGTTACAAATACAACGGGATTGCTTGACCAACATGTTGTTCACCAGCCCCGGTTGTTTCCTCTCCTCTCAGCCCGATCTGTCGGTTATCTCGATAATACAGGAAAACAGGGCTTAAGGTCAATAGGTCATATTGTTTACGCAAAGTACATCTCGTTCCGTAAGACAACGCGCTGTGCCTTTTTTTCTGTCGGGATGTATCCAGTCAAGACTCGACTTGCGGTCCTCTATAACCTCCCTGGGATTAAGTATAAATGGCGCACCCGCCTATTCTCTTCCTCTTCAGTCCATCACAGTCTCAAAGAGTAACCTTCACTTCAAGTTCATTCAAGGTAACCACCTCGTCGTACTCTGTCATAGCACGTCACCTACTATCATTCATATACACACCTAATAGTAATTAACCCACTTCAACCTCACTTTTTTCCCTAACAGATGTCCTTCAAGATCACCCACCTCATCGCCTTGGCCTTCGCCATGCTTCTCGTCGTTATGAGCACCCACCAGGCCGAGGCCCAACAGATCCCCATATGGTGTACCTGCGACAGTCCTTACTACAGCAGCCTCATCTGCAACAACATTGCCAATGGCAAATGGGATGGTGGTTCTTGTGGGTTGGACAAGTACAACAGTTACATCCGCTTTGTTGACGCCTGCAAGAACTCTAAGGATTCAAAGCATCAGTTACACTGCTGGAACTAGATACCCCTCTACACTTTTTCATATATTTTTTCGGAGTGAAATCGAAATAAACATACTTGACATATTTCGTCTCGTACAAGCACTCTCGACGTCGCATACACTAATATGTATATTTCTGTATTCCGTCGGAACCCGCGTCGACACATTTCATGTGTGACTCTACCATGCCCAAAAAAATCAGTGTGTATAATGTTGGCATTTCTTCCTTTTTTTTTTCTTGTAACAACGTGCTCTATCTCCTCTGTAGGTGAAAAATTTCGTTCTTGAAAGAATGTTTAACCCAGCGACAATGATATACTTGTTTGAATTACCGTCAGTGTATAGCAAGACAAAGCAAAAGGAAAGGATCACACCAACTGCAGTAGAAAATGGACACCTGCAGACTTTTTACGCCCCACGCGTCGCAAATTTCCTGAGATCTAAATAGGCAGGGTTCGATTCAGAGGATAAAAAAAAAAAAAAAAAAAATTTATAAAAA
>QZWT01000260.1:0-17707 GCA_004114315.1 Cochlonema odontosperma | reverse complement strand
CTGTTGCCAGGTAGCTAATACCAGTTTGTGTACACACACAGAATGGAGTGCTGTTATTCATCCACTTCTGTTTGTGTTTGCCTGTATATCTGTGCACATGCATATGCATTAGCATACGATGCATAGTGTAAACGTGTGACCACACCCTGCTGTGTGCAGAGGCGGTGTGTTCGTGTCCATTATGAGAATAGCGTCTGCTGTTTATCTACCCATGGTCTATGATCAAGATGGCATGCTCTCATTGTGTGCACACCATTACTGCTTCCCCAATGACCATCCATGTGCACACCAACAGTGACACGCTCACCACGACCATTGTGCTGGATGATCCCTCCACCCGGAACACCCTCTCCCTCGCCACCGTTACCCTCCTTCTTCATGCCCTCACGCGCCTCGCCACCTGTCCCTCCACCCGCCTCATCGTGCTCACCGGTGCGGGTACCGTCTTCTGTGCCGGCTTGGACCTCTCCCCACAACAGCCTTCCGCCTCCGCCTCTCCCCTCTATCCTATAGCCACGCAGCTGTACGACACACTGCGCAGCCATCCCAAGCCCATCATTGCCCGTGTCAATGGCCCTGCTGTGGGCGGGGGTGCAGGACTGATGTTTGCCTGTGACATCCGCATTGCGCTCTCCACCACGTACATCCAGTTCCCAGAGACACGGGTGGGGCTTGTGCCAGCGATTGTCGCACGCCATGTGGTGCCTGAGGTGGGGATGGCGCGTGCACGCGACTGGTTTCTGACGGGACGGCGTGTGGACGCCACGGCACTGCACACGGCTGGTCTGGTGACACAGCTGGCACACGACATCGCCTCGCTGGACGCAGCCGTCCTCGCGTGCGCCCAGCGCGTGGTGGCCAATGCGCCGTGGGCCCTGGCCACGGTCAAGACGCTGCTACCGCAGATGTGTGTCGTGGATGCGACGGTTGAGCGCATGGTCCATCGTGTGTTCACCGACATGCTGACCCATGAACAGGCTGTGTACGGGTTGGCCTGTTTCCGCGCCAAGAAGACCCCTGACTGGCAACACGTTGTGTCGAAGCTGTAGCAGGAAGCATCCACAAGCACGACGTTTTTCCACGTCCCGATACTGTCTACGCACACAAGCGTGGCTGCTCCTGTCTTCTGTTCGTTCTATCCCAGCCAAGCAGCATATCCAGCCACACCGGCTGCCACACTGACCATTACTGCCCCCCACATCCCCCCGTCCACGCGCATGCCTGCGCCATTGCCCACCGGCTTGCTTGCCGGTGGCACTGGCAGATCCCCTGCATGCACCGACCCAGCCACGGTCACCAGAACGTTCCCGGACATCCCCGACTGGCAGTCCTGCCCACTGCTGCTGAAGAACGAGTAGGTGCCCCCCTCGGGAAACGTCACATCCCCCGTCGCCGACAGATCGAACTTTGCTTTTGGATCCTTTGTGCAGAACAGCCCGTGGGTGACGGTATGCGGGGTGGATTGGAAGCGGAAGGTGATGGTGTCGCCCATGGCCACGGTGAGCATGGAGGGCACGTAGGTGAGCGTGCCGTTGGGGCCCACCTGGACGGTGTGCAGGGTGGCTGCAATCAGCGGGGTAAACAACAGAGCCAGGCAACGCATAGCGGGAGCAGGGAGAGAGAAGAGAGGGAGGGAGTATGCGTGGTGAGGCAAGAGAGCGATGCGTGGGCAAGACAAACAAATGAATTTGAGCCCCGCCGTCACCACCGCCTCTCTCCGCTGTTGTCGCCACTGCCATCACTGCTGCCACCACCACCACCATGCTCCATCACCACCACATCGCCACCGCCTCCCCCGTGGGATTGTGGTCGATACCAGCTCCCTGTGGGTATCCATAATGTTGCCAATGGGAACGCCATCAACATTGACGCCTAATGGCTGCATCCACGCACCCGCAGCGACAGCGTGTCCTTGTACATCGATAGAAGGGGATGGAATAGACGTAGTGTGGCCCGTTGAATACACACTGGTCATTGCCACCGTTGTGCTTGCACTTGCTGCCCCTGCCCTGCTCCTGCCCCTGCATCTACACTCGTGTCTACACTCGTGTCTACACTCGTGTCTACACCCGTGTCTACATCTGTGTCTTTTGTCTACACATACATCCTTGGTGTTGTCTCTGTTGTTGCTCTTATTGTTGCTATCATCCACTTACTCCTCCATCCACCCACTCCCCATCCGTGCCACCCCAAAAACAGCCGTCCCACCCCACAGCCCGCAACCACCCCCACGCGTGTGCTGGTGGCATCGGACATGTCGACCGTCTCCCAGAAGAACACCTTCACCCGCAGTGCCGCCTCCTCCACCGGGCTGAGTGAAGAACAGATCAACCGCATCGTGCTGTCGTACCTGCGTCGCAAAGGCTACCAGCAGTCGGAACAGATCCTGCGTCAAGAGGCCCGCCTGCAGGACATCAAGGCTGAACTCGTGCCAGGCAGAGACATCGATATCTCTGACTACCTGATGCTATTCGGTGAAGGCCAGGGTGCCGACCCTGAAAGCTGGGAAAAGGGCTTTCGTGAATTCAAAGAGTGGATTGTCCACTCCCTTGACGTCTACAAGGTGGCTTGTGCCCTACTCCCTCCCTCCCTCCCTCACACACCCTTCCTTGCAGCCAGAATTCACTGCCGCGATGTGGCCCATCTTCCTGCACTGCTACTTCGACCTCTTGTCGTCCGTGGAACCCGACCGTGCCAGCAAGTTCTTGCACGCTTTTCGTGACGAGTTCTCAGACGAGCACCGCACCATCGCCAACCGCCTCGCCTCCATCACCACCGAAGACCAGCTTAACGAGGCGCAATGGGCCAACGAGTGGCGTCAGAAAAAATCAGATCTCTACATGACCCCACAGGGTTTCCGTCTGTTCCTCGACTTCCTACAAGGTTCTGGCCATGGTGTCCTCCTACGCATCGTCAACCAGCACCTGAACATACGGAGTATGTGTGTCTGCCTCAATCCTCCTAACATCACTCCAGTCGCTGACAAGGTCGATCCGCGTGCCCTTGCCACCAGTGGCATCATCGGCATCACCGCCGGTGCTGCAAACCGTGTCAACGACACCCGCATACGCCTGGATCTGCCCACCCCCGACGACAACATCAGCGAGGAAATCCTCATGACCCTAAAGGACGCGGCAGCGACAACGGTAGCACCTGCCCGCACACCACCCCCTCTCACACCACTCCACCCACAGGAGGAAAGACGCGCGTTGGAGGAGAAGTTTGGTGAGCAGCTGCGTGAACGACGCGCCGCCATGGAAGCTTATGCCGACGCCGATCCAAACCCCATCCCCATGCCTCCAATGTGCATCGTGTGCCACTGCCATGCCCCGTCACTCATACCGCCACAGGAAAGCAATGGATATCGAACAGGAAGCCAGTTCCATTCGTGACCTTGTGTACCGCGTGAACTTTGTTGGAGGCCTGTCGCCGTCTGCCTGCTGCTACACATTTCACAACACCTACGATCGGTACTCCTCTAGATCACCATCCACTACCACCATCGACACTGACACTGACACTGCTAGACTCAACTGCATGGACTTCTCTGATGATGTGCGCATGCTGGCCGCCGGATCGTCAGATTCGGATATTCGCATTTGGGACTTGGTGGCGGCGTCCTCAGTAGATGACGCTGCATTCCCCATGCCAGCTGGAATGAAAAGTAGGCTGCACACACGTTTCGCCCCTGACACATCCGGAGCAGAACCCTCCTCCGTGTCAGCGAAGCATCGCCGCCTCATCGGCCATTCCGGTCCTGTCTACGCCGTCAAGTTTAGCAGAGGCTGCCAAACGCTGTTGTCGTGCTCAGAAGATCACACTGGTAGGCGTGGCAACTGTCCTGATACATACTGACACCCTGGCACCTTGACACGAACACAGTTCGCTTATGGAGCATGGAAACGGGTGGGAACCTGGTCTGTTATCGTGGACACACCCGACCTGTCTGGGATGTTGAGTTCGGTCCGCAGAACGCATACTTTGCCACTGCTTCTGGCGACCGCACAGCGCGTCTATGGAACTTCGACCAGATGCGACCGTTACGAGTGTTTGCCGGTCATCTCTCTGACGTGGATGTAAGTGCTGCACTGTAGGGGAAATAGTCCGAACAATAGTGCGTACGCTTCCACCCAAATGCACGGTATGTCGCTACCGGCAGTAGTGATCGAACAGCGCGCATTTGGGATGTTCAGTCGGGGAAGTGTGTGCGGGTCCTGCCCGGACACAACACCGCTGTGGGCACAATGGCGGTATCGGCTGACGGGCGGCTGGTGGCTACTGCGGGTGAACACGCGCCTCGCCGACACCTGGTCTCACCACGCGCTAGACGAGGCTGTGGTACGCGTATGGGACATTGGATCAGGCAAGCTATTGCATCTGTTTGAGGGACACACGAAAACCGTGAACTCCATCGAATTCAGCAGCGACTCGGCATTGATTGCCAGCGGGAGCGCGGATTCTACTGTGCGAATATGGGATGTCCGCGACAACAAACCGCTGAACGACCAGGTGACAGTGAAAACAGAGCTGGGTGCGGCAGCGAATGACAGCGGCGCTCTTCTGGGCGAGGAAGGCATCACGCGGTACGTCGCACGCGCCACCACGTAATCGCCTGCCTGCTCATGCCCCGCTAGCGCGCAGATGTGCTACCACACGAAACAGACGCCGATCTATCACGTCCGGTTTACGAGCAGAAATTTATTGTTGGCAGCGGGTAGTTTTCAAATATAGCATGTGGGCAGCACTCTCGTTCTTTTTCATCCTTTTTCGTCCTGTTTCGCCCTGTTCCATCCCATTTCGTATGCTTCGCGTCTCAGCCAGGCTGTCTTTCTGCACCATCTCCCGACATGCGCCACTTCCCCTGCAACAGCATTTCCACAGGCGTTTCCTCGCCACTGCTGTACGCCTAGAGAGCGGGGAAGATGTCGTTTACGGCTTCCACTCGGTGCTGCCCGCGCTGGTGCACAAGAAGCGCAGCATCCGCACGGTGTATGTGCGAGACACACACCGCAACTCCCAAAACCCGTGCGTCTATGCCCACGCCATTTGCTACGCGTCTAACGCGTGGTAGTAAGATTGCCGAGATCCTGAATGCTGCGGATGCATACGGTCACGAAGTGGAATTCATCTCGCTGCACGCACTCAACCAGCTTACGTCCAACCGGCCGCACCAGGCAGGCCTTCCGCGCGTGCTCGACACTGACCACGCAACAGGGTGTTGTGGTGGTGGCAAAGCCAATCAGCGCGGAATATGTGAAGTGGCTGGCTGAGTTACGCGGCGACAGGTGTGTTGACGTACATGAATCGCCTGTCATGTCAGCTACAACCTAGAAGGCATGGTGAAACGCACATTCCAGTGCTCTAGCACATCGCCACCTTACTGGCTAGCTTTGGACATGGTCCAGGATCCGCAGAACCTCGGGTCTCTGCTGCGGTAACGCTCGTGCCCTACTCTGCTGCTGCATGTGTCACACGTGCTAGTTCCGCCTGTTTCTACAATTTGGCAGGGGTGATTCTGTGCGCGAACAACTGGTGAGTCCGCTCTGGTGCTGTGCACTCGTTCACTCGCTCGCCCGTCCACTGTTTATTGCTGTGCTAGTGCCCCGCTCAATGGCACAGTGTCACGCGCAAGTGCTGGGGCACTGGAGGTCATGGACACCATTTACCGCACCCGGAATCTTGTCTCTTGCCTGCAGGTAAAGACTTTTTGCGGCTTCTCTCACAGCGTAGCAAAGCCGTAGTCTTGGGTGGAAGGTGGTGTGTGCCAAAAGCTCTGAAACAGACGGAAAGCCTGCTGACACGCCGACCAGCCCCTTCACCAACGATCTATCGCCGACAATCCTGGTGCTCGGCAACGAAGGTTGTCCGTCCATCCGACAAAAAGCTAATCTGCTCGCTAGGCTCGGGACTGCGCAAATCTGTTGAGGGCTGCGCTTCTGCGTTCGTTGGCATCCAGACGCTTCGAGCATCCGATGATCAGTTTGTCGAGTCTTTGAATGTCAGCACTGCGGGTGCGGTGCTCATGCATGAGCTTTGCCGACGAAGTGACCACCACCCGTCAATGTAGTAGAGCCTACGTATGCTTTGTAAACATTTTATTGCTGAACACCCCAATGTAACGCACACGACACACATACACACACATACACACACGCACTGCACCCATCACCACAAGAACATATCGACTCTCAGGTCTGCTGATAGCGTCGATCGACAGGCAGCTGTGTCAGGTCTATGTGCGTAGGTCGCCAGTAGTCGAAATCCTCCTCGTCGGTGCTCTCGACGCTCTCGCTCTTCTTACAGCATGGATGCTTACACCTGTATGGTCAGCGGTGCAGCAAGCGAGAGTACCGTTTCTTGTTCTTGCATCGATGCTCGCATGGTGCGTCGCGTAGGTGGCCTTTTCCGGCCACACTTGTATCACCCGCAACTGCGTTAGACGACACATCGTTTACCAACGATGGCGACGTGAGAGGTGCTACTCGTGATGTCACCACAACACGCTCGCGCTATACCTAAAGCGTGCATGTCCGCATTCGGTTCCGCTAAGCGAGGTTAGGAATGTCCCGCTGGCTACAGGCGCATACGTTTGTGGTAAAACGAGCGAGGCTCATATGGTCCTTGCTTCTATCACCACGTCAGATTACATACTCCAAAGCGGTTGCATTATAATCTGGCAGAGAATAGCTTCCGAACGCATCGACAAACAGTTTGTCAGGCAGATTGGGCGCACACGTTTCGCTGACATCTAGTCCCACTGTGGCATGTAAGTCGACAGTGTACGCTCCAACATGCACGCATGCATGCATGCTCGCTCGCCCACGCACCATAGTCCTCACTCATCACACATGCAATAATTTTCTCTTGCGGGTCCATGAACGTGTGCACCACTCGAAAACTGTTGCCGTCCACCAACTTATGCAGTCTACACACATTGCCGATGCGACTGGGTGACGGGATGTACTGCATACGACGAGCGGCTATAAGATAATACCCAGACGACATCACCAGCAGTGTCGCCCATAAGCTTTGTTGGCCGCGTTGAATCGAAGCGTCGATGTTCTTCAGCTTCACGGTCACCTGAAAGTCTACCTTTCTCCCGTCTGCGTACATCTGTTGCAGCGATCAGCTGACATCTGCGAGTACGGTTGCCTTTTGCAGGCAAAGCTGAAAGGTTGGGAGTGCGTTCACAGAGCTGCGAATCTGATCCCCGAACGGAGGGTTTCGCCCTAGCAGCTGCGTGGTGTTTAGTTCCTTGCCCGGTCGCGCTGAAAGACACGAACAAACTCCAGGCGTCGCGCTTCCGTCTCTCTCAGCTGCTGGAAGTTGGTGATTCCATGGGTGGATAGAACCCGTGCGGTTTGCAGCCCTGTCTCTTGCATCAGCTACGGAGTGATGGCAAAGGCAGCATGCGCTACCGATTCTTTCGATTTGCATGAGCATCAGCTTCGAGTCTTCCCATAGCTTCGCTTTCAGACACCGGTGTCTGTCAACGCGTCAGTATGTGAGGTGCTTTGGCGAGGCCGCAGTACAGATTGATTGCGTTTTGCAAACCTACAGCATCGCGTCGTTGCAGCATCACGTCGACGATACCTAATGGTTTACCCTGTTGCTGACTGCAATGGCACATACAGCGGGACACTCGTGTGCTTGTGCGCATCACATTGTTCATCTCTTGGTTTACCAATGGTCCACTCGCGGTTCCTTGCGGTGGCGGATATTGCACATGTCCCAGAACACACTACGCCATGCACATGTCCATTCCCGTGCTGCACAGCGAACGCACTTGTATGAGAACAAAGACTTTCTGGTCAATGCTTTTGAAAGGTCCTTTCATTGGAAATCTGATCTCGGTGTTCTTGCACACCGTCTTCAGCATCGACTTGTCTCCCGGATTGAATCGCACCTCTGCGTGCTCGTGCGCTCGTGATATCACTTCTATCTGTAGGCACGGTGACAGGTTACAACAGGTCTTTGGCGTGAGGTGTGTTACTAGGTCCTGCAACGAGGGGTATGCGCGTAGCTCCGAGATTTCCGTCATTGTTTTGAAAGCAAGATAGTACTTTGCCATGCATTGGCCAAGTACTACCTGAGTTAAGTGCACAAACACGAGGGTTGTTGGCTACTTGTGGCTTGTAGTGTGCTGCTAGCAGCATCCATTTGCACCATGCCGTACTTGTCCAACAACTCCATATTGCTAATGCACATTGTCTCAAGCCGTCTGTCGTACGCTTGAACGCTCAGTTCCGAGCCGATTTCCGTTAGCTGATATCTGCGAGGATTTAACTGAATGCGAACATAAAGAAATGTCGATTTCAGCCTTTACACGCGTGGTCATCGGTCGGTGCACATGTTGTAGTTGCGGAAACGGCCTACCATTCAATCGCGCTGTCAACATCTCGAATAGTACCCAAACAGGCTTCCGCATTCAGGTGTTCGATCAAGTGCTCGTTCAAACTGCCCAACACACGGCCTGTGACGCGAAAGCACTTGCAATGCTGATTTACCTGCTTTCGATCGTTTCGCTTCCCGTCACCAATCCTTCGTACTTCTGATGTGTTTCCGTGCTCGTCATCACCACAGCAACACCGGTTTTATCGAACTGTGGTCGTCCTATGTCGTGTCGACGAGTTGTCGCGGAGCTGTGTCTCACCTGCTCGTCCGATCATCTGCAGTATATCGAGATCCGAGTACTCCGTGTATCTCCCGTTGATGTAACCTGGGGATAAGCAAAACAGCTTCCAAACTGAAGTACCAGTGGTCGACTTGACGATCACAAGATATGCTGGAAGATTGACGCCGACTGCCAGCGTTGACGTCGTGCCTGCAAGCATGAGCAGGTGGAGCACATTATGCACAACGGACATATAACTCGCAAGCATCCTCCGCTGAAAAGACACTCGATTTGGCGACGATCACACATGTCCAGGCCAGCATGATGGTACGCCACGCCTTGCGGAACGTACTCTACTCCGTTTATCTTTAGCTCATCCATTTGTCTCAGCGATACCGCGCAGTTTTTTGTCTTTGAACATCGCTTGCTGCAAACTAAGTGCTTGTGATGCATGGTATCTTGCACAGATTACCGGAACTGGAGTTCACGGTTGGTTGCTGGCGAAGGGCGATGACGGTGCTGCGCAAGGCCAGCACATATAGCCTCACAGGCGTGTTGTGCAGATTTTCTGGTGTTGCAGAACTGTGTGCTGGTAAGACGAATGGAGCAGAGCATAGTGGTACCACTAGCGAAGGCTTTCCAGCACTATGCTTTTCGAGCAGCTCCGTGAGTCTGTGTCCCAGGTGAGTACGTGCCCAGCACCCTGTGCACACTTTTTGTCCAACGAGAGGTCGAACATGAACGGCGACGCGTTCCCTCGCTCATAGCTGTAGACAAAGCGCTCAAGCTGCACGGGACGAAAAGCCTCTCCAAACACTTTCGTGACAGCATGGTTTGGCCAGCCGTTTGCAGTCAGCATCCATTCGTCACTCACACTGTCGGTCTGGCCACGACCAAGCCATACGGCGATATCGGACACGTTGGGTATTGTTGCCGACATCGCCAGATATCGAATGGGCGTGTTCATCGTTTTCATTCGGCTGACCTGCACGAGATGAAACGTTGTCATCCCGCAATCTGCATACCACGGCTTCCAGCGTCGCCCCTCGTCGCTCGTTGAGCATATGCACCTCATCGATCTTCCTGCGTCAGAGTGGCAGCTCGCACTGCACACACCATGAACAAGCGTATCGTGCTCATCAACCGTTTCTGGTCACGCCTATGGCAGTCGACACCTGCTCACGCGTGCACCACCCTTACCATTTTCGCGTCATGGAGTCCCATTTCTCGGGTGTTGTTATGCTGACGCACTGGATGACGCTGAAGTGTTAAAGATTATAGGCTTACATGAGATTGCTATGCTTGACCTCGTGGATCGTGGAGGCATCGGTGTCGCCGGTCAGCTCGTTGCCTAGCCAATCGGTAAGCGCCCCTCTCCCTCTCCAATGCCACACGCACAAGTGATGTTCAGAGGACCAAACTTTCGCTGCCAGTCCAATGCGCGCTCAGAGCATAGTGCCTAGTGCAGTGTTACGTGGCGCAACGCGTGCTCAACCATCCACCTTGGTGGGTGCCATATAAATCATCTTGGCGCGTTCGTCAGCCGAGTGAAGAAGCATGCCGATCATGGCCAGCTCCATGATCACCGTTTTCCCCGCACCAGTTGGAGCTGTAGAGGATGACCACTGTGCTGAGCAGGAAGCAGTACCACTCACGACCAGATTTGCGAAAGAATGCACAGCCTATGATAAGCGTGCAAGCGATTGGCCACACTACCAGATGAAAGCAATCGGATTGCACTTTGTTGAACACGTGGTACGGGAAGATGTGACGATACTGCTCCGCTGCGAGAGTGAGAAGGGTGGTTTTGTGCAGCATCACATACGCAGCGTGGCAGTGGGAATCAGAGGGATGTCTGGCACATACGTGCTCGGATCGGATGGCAATGTTGAGCCGTGCAATCGAGGTCGCTTTGGTTCGCATTCCGGTGACACAACTGTTAACAATCGTGTTGAGCGGTGTTGGGAAGATGGAACCACCTCGCATCTCTCGATATCTCTTGTGCTTCGAGCGACCAAACAACATCTCTGCGCTTGGAAACTCTTGCGTGGGATCATATGGTTCATGTTCAACGCTTGCATAAGCAGGCAGGCCGTGGATGCCGCTGACGAACGGGTCAGTCGCGAAGGGAGGCAGGCGTGCGATGTCGTTTCTGGCCACTGCATGCACTCCCATGTGCGTATATGCGCTGTATGGTTTGTGCCGTTGACAACTACTACCGCTTACGCATTATTTCGTGGCGGTGTGGCGGTGTATGTGCGCGATGGACGTCTCGAGGTAAGCGTGCTAAATGACGCGTCCCACGGGAAGGAAGGAAGAGGAGTGCGTCGCGTGGCGCTTGTTTCTATGCTGCGCTGCATTGCTGCTTCCTGAATGCGCATTCACTGTCACACAATGCGAGGGCGGCGTGTGTGTGCTGGTCGCAGCGCAGAAGGAGCCGGGCTGTTTCACGTGACGAATGCGGGGTGAGACGCGTGACGGTGGTGTTGTGCGCATGGCAGGGTCGCCGCTGCCCCACACGTCCCCGGCTGGTGCTTGTTGGTGTGTCCACTTGTCATGCGTGCTCCAAGAGAGGGTAGCACATCTTGGCCCACACAGTATCCACACCGCAACGGGCATCTGCTTCAGACACGGTGCTATGGCCAACAGCAGCATGCGAATGCACAGTACAAACATGTTCCACAACTGCCTGCCAAAGACAAATGGAGTGCAATACAACAAGGAGAGCAAACGGTCGCCATTCAGATGCTACAGCAAAGCGGCAGCCATGCCACTGCTCACATACACACACACACACACACACACACACACACAAAACACCTACAGCTTGTAATGCACTTCGTCAGAAAGCATGGACGGATGACTGTGTATGGCAGGCTCTGCGATTGCCTCCAGTACCGCACAATAGCCTTTTCGTAAAACACGTTCGTGTTCTTCCGCTGTTCTTACAAGGATCATTCCGGCAAAAGCCAGCGAATTAAGGTCGATGCCCTCCCACGTTGTGTGCTTCCGCTTCACCACCAGCAAAAACTGCTTATGCAGCAGCAGGTTGTACGAGGACTGGGCCGTGATGTTTAACCGGTCGCGTATGCGTAGAAACAATGCGTGGGTTGTTGCCGCATCTGCCTGCTCAGGCAAGAGAGCACATGCATGAGCAAACGCATACTCCGGGATGGTGAAGAGCACAGCGGCGTCGGCTGTGTGGGTGCTATCAGAGTGCGTCGCTGTTGCGTCATGGCCACCGAGAGAGCGTGCAGCGCGCAGCACTAAATCCAGAACAGGCAATGCATTCTCAGAGGAAGGAGAGAGCGGTAGGATCTGCATGTGCTTGTGCGGTTGGCTAGTCCGGCGATTGTTTGTACCAGGTTGCAAAGGAGTGAGACCCACCTTGCACCCGAACTAGCACCGCAGTTGTAAAAGGCAAGCTGTGGCGTTTGCAGTTGACACATGACTTCCAGCGTCGCCTCAAAATCGACACAGTTCATACCATCGTCCTGGCTGTCGTACGCTGCGTACTGAGAGAGCAGTGTGCGTGTGTGCGTGCTTAATACCTTTTGTGGCAACAAGAAGGTGTCCTGGTACCACGCAAAACTTGTTGAGCAGCACCACATGCTGCTCAAGCGCCACCACGAACAGCTCGCGATCGTATGGCAGAAAGGGATTGCGCCGCTTCGGCTGTGGATTCGTAGTGTACGTTGATGATTTGGCGGCGAGAGAAGGTGCGTAGCGAAGCTCCCACTACAGCCGGCAGAGATGACGCGCGGAAAGAATAGCCGGTGTGCGTGTTCCTACCGCGATGCCGTTGTCGTTGACTGTTTGCGATTTGGTAGGAATAAAGACAACGGCGCGAGTGGCGAGTGCCGCGTTGTACACACGCATCGCGGTCTCAAGCAAGTCACTGCGCGACATTCTTAGAATGTGTGCAGCGTGTCAAGACGAGAGGCGTGTTGGCACGCGCTCCTGTTTCCCACCAGGAATCCGCATTGAGCGCAATTGCAACAAACCAGATGCACCGCTTTGAAAACAACCTCCACAAAAGTAGCCATTGCTGCCGCTGAACATGTTGTCATACGGCGTCGGTGCTGTGCTCTGCGTGGCATCGTACTCCACTACCTCCACTACTTCCACCTTTGTGCCATATTCCAGGCCATTGGCCAATGCGGTGTGTATTGTCTGGTTGCACATTCTGTCTACACGACCATTCTGTCCAGCTTCCCAAGGAGTAAGCTGATAGGTGCAAGAGCCATAGCTGTCGTCATCAGACAGTATGCATCCATATTTCATGTGTCCACGCATCCACGCGTCCACCCATGCACTTGTCTGACATTGCTGTCATGCAATGTAGCTGCTGCCAATCTCCAGCGTTTATTGCCGTTGTTCACTGCCGCGTCTTGCTGTAGGTGCCGGAATAGAATCTGACGAACAGAAACAAAAAGCTGGTGTTGCACACTAGACTGACGCTGAATGCAAGCAGGCCGTGCTGTGTGCAGCGAACAGAGCGGAAGGTCAGCAGCCACACATAGATGGCGGCCAGAACAAAACTGCTAAGGAACTGGACGATCTGTAGCAGCGTGATGTATCGCTTGTACCACACATACTTGCCCAATGCAGACTGGGCGTAGTAGTGGTACATCGCAACATGCACGAACGTGTTGAACGCCACACCATAGTGCATCAACGGCACCGGGTCCCACAGCCAGACCCACATCATGAGAACGACGACCGCGTGGTGATAGACATGTAGGAAGATAAGCGGTTTCTAATCACACACATCCACCAGTGTTACGGCTGACCGAGCGGCGACACCGACCACCCGGCAGTGCCTACCTTTTTCAGCACCAGTATAACGGTGTCCAGCAGTTCGTAGAACTTCGACAGGTAGTAGACATAGGTTGTGAGGGCAAACCCGCCACCCACCACTTGCTCTATGTCCTGATGACGCGGCACGCAGAATGTATGCTGCCATCCGTACGTCTGTCCCCCTCATACTTCAACGATGTCCCGCATGGCCACCACAGCATCCCACCCCTTTGCGTACCGTTGCCAAAAGCCACATATCACGTACTGCAGCGATGAGCATGAGCAGTGACGCACCACATAGCAGTTTGTTGTGTATGTATACGACACGTCGAAGGGAATAAGGTGCACGCGAAGCCATGTAGCGCTGTTGACGCGTGAAGCAACACGGCAGACGCGGACAACGAAAGACGCGCACACCTTGAGCGCGGCAATGGTAGCTAGATAGACTATCCAGGTTATTGGGATGACCTTGATGCAAGGTGAACAATGAGGGAGGGAGGAAGGAAGGGAGAAAGGTGTCTACGCCACCTGCCAAGCAGTCAGCGGAGCGGAGTGGACGATATGTGGCGGCGATGAAGGCATGCTCGAAGGCGGCTTCTAGCGGGAAGGCGTGACACGGTGTGCGAACAACGACGTGGAAAAGGAAATACATTGGACGTGATTGTGCTGCTCAATTAGGACATACAAAGTGAGAATAAACATGGGAAATCGGAGAGGGGAGAGGGCGGGAACGGGGGAGAGGGAGCGGAGGAGGAGGGCATTCAAGAGCGTGTTGCTGGTGTTGCACTGTCAGCACGGCTGACCTGGTTCAACAGACGGATGCCATTGCGAGTGCGCTGCATCCACACGTCCAGCCAAGATGAGGCGGCACAGGGGGGCGGTGTGTGGGTGCTGCATCGTCTGTGGGAACGCGCCAGGCTGTTGCATCGATGGTCAGCGGACCGATGGCGGTGGTTGAGAAGCGAGTGCAAGGCATGACCAAGCCGTGCGTCTAGCGATTGGTAGACGGACACGGCGGAGTGGTCGGTATCGTCGTCGATGCCAACAGAAGGCAGCAGCGTGAACGACAGCAGCGTGAGGGATGCCAGTGCGGAGTAGAGGAACAGATAAAGCAGGCCGTAGATGGGCGCGGTGAGCGTGTGCATTCTTGATGCGTGCGAGAGTGTTTGCATGACGATCCGTCTACGGAAACGGCGTAGCACACAGGCAATAAAGAGAGGGCGTGGGCGACGGAGGGAAGCGTGAGGAAGCGAATTGCCGGTGTGTGGGGAATTTGCGTGTGTGGCTCTGTCTAACGCTGCAACGCACACCACCCACAGCCAACCACCGCAAGCGCTGCTCGCACCACCCTGCAGCGCTCGACAAGCTCTACATCCTGGCGTCTTTGCTTCTGCTACGGCACTTGCGCTGACACAGGTGCAAATCTCTGAGGCAACGCTGTTTGTGTGTGCACACGGATGGTTTGGAAATACAAACATATGTGTATTGAAAGGACAGCGCAGTCTACCCGGTGCTACGCCACGCCTTGATACATCTTCGCAACCGCATCTTTAAACGCCTCCTGCACTTCCCGGCGCTTGAGCTTCTGTGCTGCTGTAAGCATGCCGTTCTGGTTGCTCCATTCCTCGTCACACAAATGCACGTCCGCCACCAACTCTGCGCCACTCAGTCCGCCTGTTTTGCCCACCTTCAGCATCTCCTGAAGCACCTCCTGCTTAATTTCCGCATCCTGGCACAATGCGTGGAAGTCCATGCTTGTCTTGTGCTTGGCATGGGCAATCCGCATGATCTCCTTCTCGGTCGGCTGTACAAGGGCCACCGCTTTGCTGTGGTAACTGTCCGCACACACACAAATATTGGTGACTGCATGGGCATTCTTATACACACTCTCCATCTTCTCCAGTGCAATGTACTCGCCGTGTTGCAGCTTGACCAGATTCTTCTTACGGTCTACGATCGACAGCAATCCATTGGGATGCCATTCGCCAATATCCCCCGTCATCAGCCATCCGTCTGCGGTGATTGTCTCGCGCGTGATATCCTCGCGCTTGAAGTAGCCGCTGGTCACCGCTGGACCACGGATCCACACCTCACCACGCGGGTTGGGACGGTCGCGCACTGTGTAGTTGGTCTCGAGGCAGTCCACGAGTTTGATCTCGATACAGGGCACATTGGCACCCGCACGCGAAAGCTCAAACATCTCCGGAGCCAGCACTGTGCACATGCCGCAGCTCTCGGTCATTCCATAGCCCTGCAACACCGGGCACATGACGGTCGTGAGAAACTTCTGTGCCTCTGCGCTGATGGGTGCGCCACCGGACAAAGCATACCGCAGACGTCCACCGGTCTGGTCACGAATCATTTGGAACACCGGGTCTATCCAGCTGAACGGCAGGCCCACACGCATCAGCTGCCACTTCACAGCCATGGCGGAGTGGAATGCAAAGCGGGTCATGAAGCCAGACGCGTTGACTTTGGCAAGCACGCCCTTTCGAATGGTGTCCCATACTGCAGGCACACCGACCAGAATTGTCGGCTGCAGCTCACGCAGATCCCCCTTGCAGTTCCGCACACTGGCATCGGTCAGCGTGCGCGGTGAGCCAAAACCGAGCCGGAATCCCCATGAGATGCAGCAGATCTCGACGCAGAACTCCAACACATGGGCGAGCGGCAAATAAGCGAGCAACACGTCTTCCTCGCCAAGGTAGTTACCGAGCAGCTCGTTCACGCCACCAACGGCAGCCACCAGATTGGCGTGTGTCAAAAGCACGCCTTTTGGATTGCCGGTGCTGCCGGAGGTGTACATGATGCAGGCCAGGTCTGTGGGCAAGGGTTGAGACGGGTCACGCGGGTGGGTGCGTCCGATCTCTAACAGCTCAACCAGCGATTTCACCTGCACATTTTCTATGTGCGTGTCGGTGTCGGCGGTCGGTGTCTTGTTGTAGATAACGTGTTTAAGAAGAGGAGCACGTGCCGCGATTTTGGCCACCACAGGGAGCAGGGAGGCATCGCAGAACAAGGCAGGCGCTTCGCATTCGGTCAATGCGTGCAGCAGCCCCTCTTCGCCCAGCGTGTCGTAAGCAGTGGCGATAGTGATGGCTTGTTGAAAGCAACCGCCGGCAACCTTCATCCACTCAGCACTGCGCCCCGCGGTGTAAGCGCCACACATCCAATGCGCCTGTCGCGCATATACAGCGAGAGAAACGGTACCTTGTGGCAGCAAACACCACCAGCTTATCTCCACGCACGAGCCCTAGTTCGGCCAAGCCGCATCCGATGTACTTCATGTGGGTCCACACCTGCTGGTAGGACTCCCACTCAAACCCGCTGAGCTCTGAGAAAGACCATTTCTTAGTCTCCTTCTTGCCGTGCTTGGTGATTTCCTTCTCTTCGTGGATGACATTAAGCACACGGCGGGTGCCGAACAAAGGCTTGTCTGCGTACTTCTCGGTGCTTGTGCTGAACACATCGTATAAGGTGTGCACGCGATCGGGTTGCGGCGAGTGGATGAGAGCGTCAGGCGAGAGGACAGACCGATGGGTGGGGCCCTCGGAGTCGTTGGCAGGTGGAATCACAGGAATGGAGAAGGGCGGATGGGCAGCCATGCGAGCGGATATTCTTTGAGCGGGAGTAGCGGTGGCGTAAAAGTGCGGGAGAAAGAAGCCTTGAGAGCGGCAGCGGCGGTGAGGGCAACGTGCGTTGTTTGCCTTTTTGCTCCGCCACTCACATGCACGAGGGGCAGCACATCTCCAGGCAACAAAATAACGGAGTGGCCGGTGCTGTAGCCGGTAGTGTTAGCTAGCAAAGAAGCAGTTGGGTTTGCGGGTGTATTTGTAGCGTAGCAAGTGGTTTGATAGGCAGAGGATGTATGGATATCCACATGTCCGTGTTCCACAGAGCGAGCAGGTGGGAGTGAAGTGCGCCACACTGTGTCACTCACAGCATCTCCTGACAGAAGCCATTTGCGTTACTCCATAAACGACAAAGGACGCATGATGTGAGCAACAAAACTTCACTTTACGTGTGCATACTAGAGCCAGTCAGCTGGTATCGCTGCTGCACACAGCTACGCATATACGCACGCACACACACAAGAAGACAAAAGCGCAATCAGCCATTGACTGTGTTGCCGTACCAGCTGCTTTTTTTGGTCACTGGGATTCTGAATCTGACCCTGTTTGTGTTTGTGCTTGTGTTTGTGCTTGTGTTTGTGCTTGTGTTTGTGCTTGTGTTTGTGTTTGTGCTTGTGCTTGTGTGCACGGGAGAAGGGGCGACTGCGGCCTCGTTATTCGG
>QZWT01000259.1:0-17711 GCA_004114315.1 Cochlonema odontosperma | reverse complement strand
CTCCACACCATGCGTGGCTGTTGCATGTATGCTGGCGTATGCAATCGTAACACTACGGGCTGCTACAGCAAAGCAACAGAACCGTTCAGCCACTCCACCCTCCCCTCCACCCTCTCTGCCAAAAGAAGCGAATGTCGCCCTACTCCTGGGCATCCGCAACATCATCAAAGACATCACGACGCATACCACCACCACACACGCTGCTGCGTTCGACGCACTCCACGACTTCATGCTGCACTATTCCACAAAGGGCATCCCAGTGCACTTTGTTAATATAGCACGTGTGGCTGAAGCACTCCACACGCTGCCACACGCCTTCACCACTCAGGAACAGCGCATACACGCTGCAGTGGAGACCCTGAAGCTGCTGCTGGTGAAGGTCATCACCATCAGACAGACCTCAGAGGTCTTTGGTGACACGTTTCGTGAAGCGAATACCGCCCAGCTGCTCGAGGCGTATCGTGCATTAGCACTGACACTGAAGCACAATCCGTTCAAGAGGGACACATTGTTCGATCCTGTCAGGATCATTGCTCTGATGCTGATGAGAGAGCCGCTCTTCACAGCGCTGGAGACACACCATCAGTCCAGCTACAGGGCCATTCTGCACAGCTTTATCGACCGTAGTGCAGTGGTCGGCCATTGGGCGACGCGCTTCTCCGATGCTGTCACACAGTGTGTGGCTGTGCTTCGCAGTGCCGCCTCTGTTCCCGCCTACGACCCTAGCTCGCCTCGTACCAGCCATGCCAACGATCGCTTTTGGGACGCGCATGATCTGGAGATGGCGCATCAGCTGGACGTACACGCCAACGGGCCTGCTTACAAGCGGCTGATGCCGCACGGTGGTCCACCCAGACACGCCCCCGATGACGCAGCATTTGCTCGTGCCCTGCTAAACGAGGAGCAAGAAAGGGAACAGCAAGACGAAAAGGTGGCGCGTCAGCTGGAAAAGGAACTGGCTGAGGAAGCGCGTAGAAGTGTGGCTAGCGATGCTGCCTACGCACAACAGCTTAGTAAAGAAGAAAGTCGCCACCATTGACCGACCTCCGCACACACCCTGTGATGCGGGAACCACTACCCCACCTGCCTTCATTAGTACCGCTATAAATACAATGCTCAGCTCTTTGTCTACCAATTGTGGCGTGTGCCTTGTTGTGTGATGTGGTGCTGGCCAAGAGGCTGCAAAGCGGTTCTGCAATGTGCCACACAGGCAACGATCGAGCGAGGAAGAGAAGATGGAAATGGAGATGGACGGAAACATATGCTATGGCGCATCATGAACACTGAGTGTGCAGCACTGTATATTCATTCACCCATTTACCCATTCACCCATTGTCTTTACATGACGCACCACTGTACACTATGGATGAGCCGTGACTCACTGAGCGGCAAATGCTTTTACGGTGACATGGATCCCGTCCTGTAGTGACACGACGGGGGAGTAGCCCAGGGCTTGAGCTGCACGACGTGTGTCGAATGCCCGATGCGTTGTGACAGCATGCACTTTAAGCGGATCTAGGTGTGGATGCCAGCGCACCAAGGGTCGTAGCAGCGTAGACACAGCCATTAGCAAAAGGCTGAGCCATAGAGCGACTGTTGCTGGTATCACAATGATGCGGGAGGGAGGGGTGTAGCCAGCACACTGCCAAATGGCACGCGCAAAGTCCCAGAAATGCACTGGAGCGTTGTTGGTGATGTAGAATGCCTATGTCCCAAGCAAGGTGAGCGCAAGCATGCCAACAGAAGCAGCAGCAGCAGCAGCAGCAGTGGACCACGGGAACACACACCTGACCCTGCACCTCAGCTGACGCCACCTTCTCGGAAGCAAGCACATGTGCATGCACCACATTTGCTACGTATGTAAAGTCAGCCACGCACGTGTTGTCGCCAAGTTGAAAGCAGCTCTTTCCGGTGGCAGCAGCAGCGAGCAGTTGTGGTATGATGTTCCGATCACGCGGACCGAAGATGCCTGCAGGACGAAGCGCACATGTACGCATGCCTTGGGCATTGTTGGCAGCCAGCACGATACGTTCAGCCTCGATCTTCAGCAAGTGGGGTTGTATAAGTGGCGGGCGATGTATCGAGAGCCTACCTTGGTGTGTGTGTAGTAGTCCATGGGATGGGCAGTGTATCCCATGGCTTCCGTGATCAGGCCCCGACACACGGTTGTATCCACACCCACACTAGAGCTACTTGTATAGATGAATGCACCGACCATTGCCTGTTGGCATTGCTGCAGAAGTATGCGTGTACCAACGACGTTGACACGGTGCATCAGCGTGGGATCACGGGTGAAGATCAGGCTGGCGACGTGAAAGACGGCATCCACCCCCTCCACAGCTGTACGCAATGCGTCTGTGTCCTCGCAGATGTCGATGCGGTGGAAACGGACGCGTGGATGAAGGGGAGCAGGAGAGAGGAGCAGGTCGAGCGCGCGCACTGTGCAAGTGGGATCGGCAGCGAGCAGCGCCTCAATCAGATGACTGCCCAGGAAGCCACTGCTGCCGGTTACAAGATAGGTCTAAGCAGGCTGGTGAGGGCGGCGCGTGCGAAGGCAAGCACCTTCATGCAAGCGGCGCTGGGTTGTGTGGCGTATGGCGTGACATCGCCGCGCCACGCTCCCTGAAGTGCGAGACGTGGCCATCGACATGAAGCCTTTCTTCTTCCCAACGTGTGTTCTGCCTCGTTAACTATGTGTGCTTCGTTCTTCCTTCCTTCCTTCCCGCCACGCTGCTTGCCTTGTCACCCGCTCAGTTGATGCTTCACTACACTGAGCTATTCTTCCCAGAACAGATCTGTTTGAACGCGTGGAGTGGCTGAACGGTTCTGTTGCTTTGCTGTAGCAGCCCGTAGTGTTACGATTGCATACGCCAGCATACATGCAACAGCCACGCATGGTGTGGAGAGAGAGAGAGTGTGTGTGATTGTGTGTGATTGTATGGAAACAGCTGCAACAAGCACTATTGCTGCTATGCATCTCGCATTGTGGCATCTGTGAGACGCGACCGCCCGTCTGCTACGTGCAATGCCCGCCAGCAACACACACCTTGTCTCTGTGAGAACGATGTGCTTCTCTTGAGCCGAAGGAGGCTTGTGCAGCGCAACGGTACGACTATGATCCAGGCAGCTACAACGCATCTGTGTGCTTCCGCTTGTCACTTGTAGAAGCACAGAAGCGAAGTGTGGATGTCATGGTTCTCTGGTGCTGGATGAAAGCATGCTGCTAGGCAGGTGAGATGCGCGGTTCTCTTTCTTTCTTCCTCCCATGACATCTTCCGAAAGCACTGTTCCACCACATCCACCCGTCAACGATATACATGTTCGTGAATTGTACATCCACATAGCATGCTTGTGTAGTGTGTTTATCCACTGCACCTCCATTCATCCACGCGTCGGATGTGTACATCTGACACCCAATGTACATGTCAGCACTGCTCCAGCTTCCCCATAACGAAGGCCTATTCCACCTGCTCCACCTGCTCCACTAGTCGCCTTGATCGGAATGCTCACACGAACACGCGCTTGTTCCATAGCATTCCACCCACGCCTCTCTTCTTCCCCTCGTGCCGGTTGCCACGTGTATATCCTATATCACAACACAAAACATACCGTGCGCCTCGTTCTCTTCCCCGCACTCTTCCTTCCCGTCTTGCTCCATACGAACACGCATGCACGCTCACGCCGTCCTTACCTTGCTTACCGCCGTCTTAGTTCTCGTACCCAGCGCCTATGCGTACCTCGGTGACCCCTTAAGCCTGCCGCCTGCCTCCGTCGTCCACGACCTCTCTTCCACCGACTACACTGCCGCTTCTTATGCAGCAAAGGCGCCCTCATCGCTAGGCACTAGTACGGTGAGTGCTATCGAAGCACGCATCAACACCATGATCAGGGAAATGACACACAAAGCATCCACGCTCGCCCCTGAGGCCTTTCCTGAGCTGATTGCCTATATGCACGAGCACGTTCCTGCCTTCTTCCCCAGCTGTCCTGTGGCCATGGCGCACCTGGCAAGAACACTCTACTATCTTCCCGACGGGCTAATGAGCAGAGAGGAGCGTGCTCACGTTGCCACAGGGGTGCTGCTGCTGTCGAAAATGACGCTTACCCACCTGATGGACCACAATACAACAGAAAACGTGAAGATGATACAACTCCTCAACACCTACAGCAGCATTGCCAAGTCACTCCGCGCCAACCGCGCCTCTTTCAACGTGCTGCACCCACACCTAGAACACCTTGTTGCTTTGCTCAACAAGAGCATTGTACTGGAGCATTACCATCTTGCAGCCGCCGCAGATGTCGTTCACCCTGATAGGCTCATTGGTCCAGAAGCAACCGAAAACCTTTCTAAGCCGCACATGACTGTGGCAGAATGGGCTGCTGATTTTATGCACATTGTGGAACAAGGCCGGTCGCTTATCAGTATTCCCAAAAACGTCGCTGCCCCACTCCGTCTCTCTCTGCAAAACCCCGACATGCAGTACGCAGAGAATGTCAAAGAAGCGCTTCGATTGAGCACGGGTGGCAAAGTGTACTGGCACCAACTGTCGCCGCGCAAAATGAACCACTAGCAGTGCGCATGGGGGCAAGGGGAGAAGGAAAGGAACGCCCGATCACTGCTGGACAACTTAGTCGTGACGAGTGTATCCGCATGTTCAGGACAGACTGGTCCATGAAATAGACATCGCACAACGACACACCCATTGTGTACCGAGTATCAGAAACTGACACTGCACACAGTGCACAGAATGTTTACTATTTCCTCATTCAACCATCGCTAACACATATGCGCACATATGCACACGCACATACACACTTCACTGCTTGGCAATTCGCATGCCTCACACTATTCACAATGCCAATGGCAGGTCCGTGGTGGTCGCCCCCTCGTCAAGGATGATGTGAAGCTGGGCAAAGAGGCTTGCTCGCACTGCGTCAAAGTGTTCCGAGCGTGGATAGGCGCCGGTGGCAAGGGAGAGAGAGGGGTCGATCGGCAGTCGTCCAAGAAAGCGGAGACCGTATTCCTGTGCCAACGATTCGCCTCCGCCCTTGGAGAACACATTCGTGCACTCCTAAGACAGTCAGCAGGCCACCCACGATGCATGTCGTGCTACCGCACAATGCGGGCAGACATAGCCGCTCATGTTCTCCACCAGTCCAAGGATCGGAAGACCGACTGTGCGACAAAACCCAATCTCCTTTTGGACATCCGACAATGCCACTACCTAAAAATGAGCGTGCCGCATGGACAAAGGCTTTGCCTGGGGCGTGGTGACAAGCAGTGCTTCCAACCGATGGACCGCCTGCAGGTTCTCGACGATTGCCAGGTGCTCGTCCGAGGTGCCTGTATCTGGGGTCAGCACTTCTTGCTCTCCCCTCCCGCTTCTCCACCACACGGTACCGGGAGGCGTGTCGATCACCAAGTAGTCTATGTCTCCCCACGCTACATGGCTGAGAAACTGCTTGATCATAGCTGGCGGCGGTGAGCAAGTGCGGCACGCGTCACCACGCGAGCATACCATTCTTCTTCGGACCACGCCACACCACCGAATCGCTCTTGCTCTGGAGCAGAAACGAGATAGACATGCAATGCAGTCGTCCCGCTTTGTCTACAGACACAGGCGTCCATCTGGCGGCGTTCTGCGCTCAACCCCTTCGCCTCCATCCCACGGCGCACTCACCCGTCTGCCGTCTGGTGGATCTTCGCGCCGTCTACGCCAAGAAGCAGCGCCACGCTCGGCCCCGTTAAATCCACATCCAAAACTCCCACACGAAATCCAGCATCGGCAAGCGCCGCACTCAGCAGCACCGCCACCGTCGATTTGCCAACGCCGCCTTTGCCCGACAGCACAGCGATGGCTTTCATTGTCCACGTGACCGTGCTAGCATGGAGAGCATCAACGCGATCATGGCGCGTCTGGCGCAGCCGGCCGACGCGGCCGCCGATCGCATCTCTGCGCTGCTCGGACTAGAGAAGCTGATCGGCCAGGGAAGAGCGGCGAGCGAGCGGATCGATGTGGCGCGCGTTTTCACAAGGTATGCCGCAGCAGCTGTTGCGCAGCCGCCGCTACCTTTCTCAGCATCCGTCGCTACTTGAGCGACTCGGTCACCGAAGTCCGTGCGGCTGCCTTGTTTGTGGTGGGAAGACTGGTGGTGCATGTGGATGATGTGCTTGGGCTGCTGGATCTGAGTCTGGAGGTGTTTCTTGTACGGTACGCATCCTTTCTCCTTCTCCGACCCTTCCTCCCTCCCTCCCTCTCACCGTGTCCGCACAGCTCGCTGTCTAAAGATCAGAAATGCAGTGCAGAAGCGGAACAGGCGATCAAGCTGTTCCACATCCTAATGAACGTGCCCACCGCTGCCGCCCACCTTCCACCAAGCCTTGTGCGTGCCATTATCGCTGTGTCGGAACAGGCTGACGAAGCATTTCGCAATCTGTGTCTGGAGACACTTTGTGAGCTTTGTAAGGTGTCTGGAATGCTTCACCGTCTCACAATACAAGCAATACGGAACAGTGGATTGTTGGTGGCCTCGGGTGGAATCAAAGTGCTGCTGCAGGCAATGATGGATGGCCCCACTGATATTGCCAGCGGCATTCTAATCACGCTCAACTACCTGCTGGACTGTCCACTCAGCCGCAAATACATTCGGCCAAAGGTGGACGTGGAGGTAGGCAGCCGTGCCAACGATGGATGCGCCATACGCAACTGTCTCACGCAACCGTCTCACGCAACCAGCTGCTGCTGTCAAGCATCAACGACTACAGCAGTCGAGGCCAGGGCTTTGTCGAGCGCGTACAGGCGTGTGCCTTGATCATCAAGTCCCTGCTGATATCATGGAATGGTCAGTGAGCACGCATGCCTACACGCACCACTTACCAGCAGGCATGTTCTACCTGTGCGCCAACGAGCAACAGTCTATCTGTGCGATTGTCAGCGCACTGAATGCGCCTGTGTGTGCGATACAAGAGATCATGATTGATCTGCTGAACGACGTGTTCGAGTTGTCCATGTTTTCTGACGCGGACAAGGAGATTCCCTATGCAGCCACCAGTCGAAAGATCCGACCAACATTTACCGATCGACTGGATCTCACCAATCGCCACATCTCCACTATTCTGCTGGTGTTCGTGAACTGCGGGCTGCTTGAGGTATGGTGGTGGTGGTGGCGTAACGCGTGTGTGTGTGTGCGTTTACCATTTGACATGCGTAGGAGCTGGTGACTCTTGTGGAACGGTGTGAACCAACACTCTCTGCTCGCGTCTCGAAGCTCATCTCTGCCGTTGTACACCTAGCCGATGAGCTTCTACCGCCCTCCCATTCGTCGCAAATTCAGGTATCCGAAAACGATGTGTGCCACCACGCTCATGCGTGTAGACGCTTTCGCGACTATTTGACGCAGCAGTCTCTTTCTCGCAAGCGACACATCGCCACAACATTACACTCGCTCTGCTCCACGTAGATCAGATCACGAGGGCAAAGACAACAGGCGTCAAGTGAGCCTTGTCCTCAGGGTGTGTGTGCGTGTGCCTTTCTCACAGCCGTAGACCAGCCTTTCACGCGGACGTGCAACATGATCTTTCAATACGCGACCCGCCCATAGAAGAGACACAGGTCCGGCTGCTGATCCAGGAAACCCTGGTACCTCTCTGCTTGTTGGAAGGCGCGTGCTAAAAGTACACAGGTGCTCGCTGAGAAGGAGTACAGTCGCTGGAACTGGGACCTGATCCGGGAGCTGTTCTTGACCTCGCTGCAGAACACGTCCTACTTGTCGGATACGATCCGCGGCACTCCTTTCGTCAAAAAGGTGCTTAACTTCTACCGACCAACGGCGAATCAGTTCTCCGATTTGCTGATGAACCGGGCCAACATGAAATTCTTGAAAATCGGATGCGAAATAATGGCCACGCTGACATCGTCGCTCGAGGGTGTGCGATACCTCTACGAACTCGGTTTGTTCAAAGAAATCGGTACATTTCTGTCGACGGTTCAAGAGGTTTGCATGGACCTCGCTTCTTCGTATCACGTCAAAGGCTAGGAACAGCACCACAAAGGTCTTCCTCAATCGTGACCGCTTAAATCGCTCTCTCGCCTGGGGCTACTTCTGGATGATCATGGAGGCGAGCAAGACGAAAGAGGGCCTGAGGTGCCGGTTGAATGCCCTGCGCGTCTCTCACACAGTGTGCTAGACTGCTGGAGAAGTCAGAGCTGTTCGACATCGCGTTCCGGCTCGTGAGTGTTCAGCAGCGGGACGATGTCATCAAGGAATTGCTGTCGAGCATGAGTTATGCATTGTAAGCATGGCTGCGTTTTTCGAAATCACCAAGCCGTGTCTAGGGATGGGTTCCCACGCGTGGTGCTGACACGAATGCTTTCCGCACGGGAAAAGGTGCGTTCGGCTGGTTGCGTTCGCTCACCCGTTTGCAAAAAGGACACACGGCTGCTGGCGATGAAGCAGCTGCGGACGCTAGTGCATCTACGACCTCAGGGGTTTCGGGATTGGGGCATACGCATGCTCGTGGAGCGGCTATATGACATGGATGTGGACATCTGCAAGATGGCGGTGGATGCGCTGGACGAAGCATGCGATCATGCCGGCAACCTTGAGGCCCTTGTGCGTCAGCGACCAGCGCTCGACCATCTTGGTGAACTTGCGAAGCCGCTCTTTCTCCGGTGTGGTGTTTCGCTTTCACCATCGCCTTATCCCCTGCCAGATTTCTTTCTTCCACATCCGGATTCGACCATATTCTGGATGTGGATTTTGTCTATGACGAGATGGAAAGCTGGCTGGAGGCAAGTTCGCTTTGCGTGACGCAGTGCGATGAGCTCATTCTCTCGGAAGATACACAACTACGAATACGTCACCCAAGTGGAGATGTCGTTGGCACGCGCACTCGATGGTAGCGGCGATACAGACGACCAGCTGGTTTTCCCTCCCACACCCGGTGCATTAGAGCGGCACTGCTACACGTCAACGTCAGTCACGAGGCAGCGCTCTAAGTCTATGGCTGACAACATGCAGCTTCTACACCGAGGGCATCACACCGCCGCATCTTTATGGCGCACTCGCCGCCACCTCCACCGGTTGCAGCATGATCCGAAAACGAGGTCATGCAGAGCAGTTTCAGCTTACTGTCTTTGGTGCGATCGACTACGCGAAACCGAAGAACATTCTGGATCTGAAGGCCGCGCTTTGGGCACTGGTGCGTCCGTGTTCTTGTGTCGCGCGTGTCTGACGGGGCAGGGAAACATGGGTGCCTCCGAAACAGGCTTTGAGCTACTGGAAGAGAACGGTGTGATCGGAGCAATTTTGCGTCTGTTTGCAACCTCAGAGATGTTGTCCATTCGAGGGTAGGTGAATGTGTGTGCCGTGTTTTTTACGCAGCCTACGGACAGCACGTGTTACTATACCCTCGGACTGATAGCGAAAACCGCCGCTGGATCGTCGTTCCTGGAGGCTTATGGATGGCAGACTTGTTTTAAAAGCACCGTGCCGCTGCGAAAAGGACTATGCGTGCCAAGAGATATTCGCAACTGCTTTCAGGTTGCCGGTCTTCAGTGCATGATTAAGGCTAACACGGTGATGCGACAGTTGCCTCCACAGCGGGATGTCCCTGCATCCGCCGTTCGGGTGGTAGCGGTGCTTCAGAAAAAGGACCACGTGCAGCGAGAGATTCTAAAGGCTGTCAGCAACCTAAGCAATCATATTCTTGCAAACGCAGCGTCAAAGGCGCTGGCTAAGTACGCGTGTTGCACACCGGCGGAACTGACAAAGTGTAGACTAAAGAACGAGAAGCCGTCCTATTTCACACACTTGGATCTTTATCTGGAGGTGTTGAGCATGCTGGGACGAAATCATTTCCGTCTCTCAGCACGAAGATTCTTGTTTGATCTGTTTAATCCGGGATTTGACTCAGAGATGCTGTGCCGGCTGGACGAATTGCGATTGGCGGCATCCGCACTTGCAAACGCCCAGCAGCCGTCAGATTTGTCCATTTCAATCCCAACCCATACTAAAACGCAGTCTATGACGGGGAAAGTGTTGTCTAAGGAGGATGTAAAGCCGACGATTGTAATAAAAGGGTTCCTAATCTAACCGCTTTGACGCGCACAGCGCACGACGCGATGACTGACGAGAACGCGCGTCGCGGGGTGCGCCTCGCTTCTTCCCGCTCCCCGCTGCTATTGACTGCACGCTGCTCAGCTGCCCTGCTGCTTGATCGTGAAGCGCTTCCCGCTGTTTGTTCCAGAGCAAGACTTGGCTCCTTTTTTCCGCCACTTTGGCGCGTCAGACGCTCGTCGGGCTAATGCTCGTCGCTTGGTAAGCACAAGTGAGGCAAACGCACCGCTCACCACGCTAGAAACACCATCTGTTTGTGCATTTTCCCAGTCGTACTAGCGCGCTTGCGGCTGGACGTCGCTTGGAGCAGGTCCGTTTCGGCGGGAAGGCACTCACGGTCGAGGTGTGTCGCCACCCACAGACATTGTGTGTGACGATGTGCACTGTTTGGCCCTTGCTGAGAATGTGCTAGAAAGGAGACAGACACGGAGGAGTCGTTGATGAGGTGGTGCGGCTAAACGACTGCGGACTAACGCATTGATCAGAAGCTATGAACGACGATTTCATGGGAAATGTCGATACAGCTATCCCACACCGAACAAGAGGATCATGGAGGCGATGGAGCGTGCTCTGTTAGCCAACCCTGATCTTTACACACAAACGTTGCACCTGATGAATCGAATGAACTTACCCCCGCCCTTCGAGGTGCGTTCTTCAACATGCGCGCATAGAATGCTGCTTACAGCGCTCCTCCATCGTTTAGGCAGATCCTCGGTTGGCTCTGCCGCGAGACGCATTGCTTTGCAGTGACGAAAGTGAAATAGCCACGTCGTCATCGGACGCAGGTGATAGCACATTGCAACTGCCTCGCACAACACGTCGAAAGCGCCAGCGCCATCGACAACGTCAGTGAAATAAACTTTCGTATCATGGACAGAGGAAGAGGAAGCAAGTGGTGCGTTCAAAAAGAGATCAGCAGTGCTTAGGTAGTCGTCCATCGACTTAGTTGAACGGTAGAAACACTACATTTGCATGTATTAGTGTGCCGTTTCAAAGCGCCTGTTAACGTGCATGTTTAAAACGCGGCTCACCCCTGGCGCTCCTTCTGGCGTTTGGCACCTTCGCTGCGGTAACGGTCATGTCGCTCGACACTTTGGACGCGTTTGCTGCAATCGCCACCAGACTACATGACCACATCTCAGAAAACTCGCTGCTGGAACTCGTGCGCCAACTGATTCGTGAATGCGAAGAAAGGTGTGTGCGTGTGCCTGTTGATCCTGTCACTGCTGTAGCTGACCCAACACGCTTAAGCAAGGGCGAGAGTGTGGATGCACAGCTGGAGATCAACTCGTGGAAGCTTGTGGAGAAACTATATGAGTAAAAGAGCTGTGGGGCCACGCGTTAACCTGTAGCATTCGCCTGAAATCGAAGAAAGCGAGCGACCCCGCAGAAACACTCTGCGTGGCCGATCGGGTCACAGAGGTTCTGCTTTCCGGAAGCCATCTGGCCGAGATCAATGTATACACCTTAGTCCGCTGCCGTTGACGCGTGTGAAGGCCGTGAGGATTTGGCTACAGGAAACCGCAGCAGAGCCGACGCCCATCGAAGTCCGCGAAGACGGCTGGTTGTATACGCAGCACGCAATGCAAACACACGAAACAATGCCAGAGGCATTTAGCATGGTTGAGCATCTGGATCCTGACGCCCCCCTTCGCGAAGGCAAAGGGCTGCACCCGGAGGACAAGGTAAGCGCGTTTGGACGATGGATGCGACGACTAATCGTCCAACGCAGATGTACGAAAATGTGTTTCTACGACACCTCTACGAGCTCGTCAGACGGGGCAAAGTGTCGGACGCCGAGGACTTCTGCAGAGCCTGCCACGTCTACTGGCGGGCAGCTAGTATTCACGGCTCGGTGTACCGCACCGAAATTCGAGAGTGTAAGCGTGGCGCTGCTGCTTAACCATAGTTGCCACGCGTACTAGACGACGACGAAACGGGTGTGCAGACGAGGCTGGACATTCAAGGAGGCCCCCGTCGTGGACTGTGGAAGAGCAGTTGCAAGACATTGTCCGACCAAGTATGCTATTCACCCTTTCGCACCACATCCTTATTTGACGCACCACAGACTGACGTCGACAAATACGAACGAGCGCTGTACGGATTGCTGTGTGGAGATGTGGAGAATGTGTGTGACATATGCGTCGAGGATGTGCTGTGTATTGATCGTTGGCCAGGTATTGCCAGCGTGTGCCACTTGGGAAGACCAATTGTACGCGTATGTGAACGCGTATGTTGAGCAGCAGGTGGACGAGGTAAGTGTATTCACATGTGCTCGATGCATCTCGCAAATGCTCTAGGCTCTCAAGGAAGCCCCTGGCTTCAGCCAGCCCCGGATCAATCTGAAAGACGTATTTCCTATTCTTCAACGCTCGCCATCTTCCGTCATCAAGTAGGCCAGCACCTCACTACCACCACCACCTCACGATTCACTCCTCTTCTTTCCTAGAAAATCGGCTCAACATCTATTCCACATTTTCCAGGGCTACCTTATCACTGAGGATACACCAAGCTTGCACAAATCATTGCAGAAGTGCAAAGCAGTGCCCACAGCTACTGTACAATCCACTGGCTTCTCGTAGGTGGTGTGTCTATGCATGTCCGCTCATCCGACAGCAACTACACTTTACGATTCGCTACACATCTCATCCTGCTGTTCCGAGCCACCCGGTTAAAGGACGACTACTGCAGTATAGACCATTTGCTTACAAACTACGTGCTAGAGCTGGTGGCGCTTAACAAAGTGAGCTGTGCCGGTGGCCGTGCTTCTATGCTAACGTGTTCTGCTCAAAGTTAGAACTAGTGCCCGTTTACTGCCAGTATATGTCCCCAGAAGCGCAAATCACGGCACTCGGCGATCTGTTGCTCTGTACTGCCTCAGCGCATGGCACTACTTTGCTCACGCGACGTAGACGTAACTGGTGGTCGCTTGAACAAGGAGAAGTTCTACCGCCTGGCAGAGCAATACCGTCTGGATTTTGTGGGAGCGGTGCTTAATGCGGTTGGCCGCATGATCGAGGATTGCTATCAGAATGTATATGTGTCTCGCTTGTGCAAACGTCTATGCTAACGCATGTGCGCATCTGTTCTCGCAGGAAATGGCGCAAATGAATGGAACGCCAGACGTCTATCAGACCAGGATTGGCATTCCTAATGCGGAGATTCCGGATCGAGACCGCCGTCAGATCCGCATGATGGAGTGGTTTTCATTCGCGGAGTCGGATCCTCAGCAGCAGGCGAACGCGATACGTTGTGTAAACGTGCTATCACGTCGCTTTTTGCGTACGCAATTGTCGCTTTGACACGGATGCTTATGTGAATCCTAGTGCTGGGACGAATCAGCTCTCTGCAAGAGCTGATACGCAATGTATCCAATCCCGGAACGAACGACATGTCCGCAGAGGCACTAGAGATGCGTGGTTATGCACGTCTTTGCGAAGTGCTCATTGCTGTGCAAGAATGGCATCTTCTTATGTCGAATCTACGACAGCATCGATTAGCAGGGTATGTCATTCTCATCAATCGCTGCTCACAGAAGGCGAAGTGGAAGCAAACAAGAGCGTGGTGCGTTGAACGCACGACTTCGGGTACGTGCACGCTTCTCACAAATAGGGGTGTGGTAACGGGATCACAGCACCTTGTGACACGCATTGACAATGACATTCGCCATCTGACATGCACGAACTGGCTGGCGCCAGACGACAAAGAGCGTGACCAGGTCCGGGTGAAGTATATCACACATCTCGCATTCTTGCTACTTCAAGTGTGCTTCGCTTCAGACACATTCCTGCCCGGATGGCGACTCCGATGCCAAGAGCTGGCAGTGCTATGGGTGGATCCGCGATGGAACATGTGCGAGGACCTGGTGTCGGCAGGGCGTCTTGGCGAACTATGTACCGAACTTCGAAAAGCGTTTTTCATAGCTCCGGAGGGAGGAAGTTTTGTATCTCATTCCTAACATTGTTTAAATTTCTTCATTCCATCCGGTGTTTGTTGGGCGACATGGGTGTCCACACCTCTAGAGCAGAGATCGGTTGGTCGCGGTGGCGGCATGGCACCCATCGACGAGAACATGCTACTTGCCACAGAACACCTGGGAGAAAGAAGCTACTTCATCGAATAACACGTTTATTTCTCCGCAGAGACACAGCCGCCTATGCTGCGGTCGACTGGAAATGCTGGCATTGGCGCAACATGTCCAGGTAATACTGGCACTGGTTAAGATCATTGCCCGAGCTGTTCATGCAGTCGGTGAAGGCCTTAGCATCGGTCTCGCATGACATGCCACCACGTGGAGGCTGGGCAGTGTTGTATAGCGACGTGGATGCTGGGGCTGGGGCATGCGTGGGCTCAGCCGCTTCAGCGGCATTGCCGCCGCCACCTCCAAAAATCGAAGACAGCCCACCACCCTACACATACGTCCAGCTCAACCGGAGAGCGAAGGAAGACATACGATAACATGGCCCTAGGGTAGAATGAGTAAAAGGCGTTATCCAGCATACGCAACATACCACTGACGATCCAACAGCGACACCAGCAGCCGTCGACGCCATCTGCACACACGTCAGCGATTGCAAAAAAGCGATGCTGCTACGTTAGCAAATAGCCCCGGCTGTTTCTGCGCCGGCTGGGTAGTGGCAGGCGGTGGCGGTGGCGCAGCGCGCGCAGGCACCGAGGATTTCGTGGAGGTGGAGGCGGAGCGGCGAGGCGCGGAGGTGCTGGAAGCGGCGGATCTGCGTTGTCTGGGCATTGCGGAAGGTGGAAAATAATCGAACAAGCGAGCCGCTCCCTCGAACGATGTCTGACGAAGCACCGCCACCCGCTGCCGCCACCACCACCGCCGCACCCGTTTCACAGGAACAAGTCGTCGATCCGTGGAAGGTGGAAGGCGCGGTGGTCGATGGAAAACCGCTGGGAATTGACTATGATCGACTGATTGAGCAATTTGGTACGCGACCCATCGACGACGCGCTGCTCGCCCGCTTCGAACGAGTAACAGGCGAGAAACCGCATCTGTTGCTACGTCGTGGCGTCTTCTTCTCACATCGGTGAGCTCTGTTCGACAACACACGCCTGCGTGCTGACTCCTGGCAGTGAGCTTGGCGGGATTCTCGACCGCGTGGAGAAGGGGAAGCCATTCTATCTGTATACAGGCCGTGGTCCAAGCAACAGCAGCATGCATCTTGGCCATATGATTCCGTTCGTGTTCTGTCAATGGCTACAGCGCGTGTTTCGCGTTCCCTTGGTGATCCAGTTGACGGATGACGAGAAGTTTCTGTTCAAATCCGACTTAACGCTTGAACAGTGCCGAGATTTTGCACGCGCCAATGCCAGAGACATCATCGCCGTGGGATTTGACCCGGATCGCACCCTCATCTTCCGAAACACCGATTTTGTCGCTGGCGCGTTTTACCAAAACGTATTGCGTATCTCACGCGGCATCACCACCAGTGCCTCGAAGGCTACCTTTGGCTTCAACGACGCCGACTGTATCGGAAAGCTGCATTTTGTCGCAGTACAGGCTGCGCCTTCCTTTTCAAACTCGTTTCCAGACATGTTCGACGGCAAGCGTGACATCCCCTGCTTGATCCCTTGTGCCATTGACCAGGTACGCTCCCGCTTGCTTCTCGCTTGCTGAAAACACAGGACCCCTACTTTAGATTGACGCGGGATGTGGCTCACAAGCTGAAGTACCCCAAACCCGCTCTGATCCACGCAAAGTTCTTTCCTGCACTGCAGGGTCCGCATTCGAAAATGTCCAGTAGCATACCCAACAGCGCTATCCTCATGACCGACACCCCTAGTCAGATCAAGAACAAAGCAGGTGTCGGACAAAGCTGCGTGCGCTAACACCATCCAGGTCAACCGCTATGCATTTTCAGGCGGCGGAGACACGATGGAGCTGCATGCTGAACACGGCGGCAATCCTGATGTCGATGTCAGCTTCCAATACCTCAGCTTCTTCCTCGACGACGACCAAGAACTGGAAACCATTTCTGCGGTATGCTGGAACGCCATACGCTCTCCCAACACCTTCCCCTAGGCATACAAAGAAGGCACACTGTCCACCGGCGCGTTGAAGGCACGATGCATTGAGGTTCTACAGAAGTTCGTTGCCACATTCCAACAGGTAGCGCATGACGTGCTCGCCACCTTGCTCACACCTACCAGAGGAGATCCGAGATCACCGACGAGGAATTGGATCGGTATTTCGATGCCAAAAGACCTATGCTGTAGCTCGAATGAAGCTTCCTATTCGGTGGTCTTTTGCAAGGCGTATGCCTCTTTTGTCTCTTCCCCCTCCTTCTTCTTTGCGTACATAGCAGCTGCCACATATTGTCGCTGTTTTCCGCCAGACTGTAGACGTGCATGCTATCGATGATGACGGTGATGACGGTGATAGTGTCCGGAGTGTGTCTGACAGCAGCAGCACCTCTCACACGCCAAGACACCACGCTGTGTCTGCAAACAGAGTGCCAATGGCTGTGTGAAACAGGAATGCGCGCCAAAAGCGATGTATTCTTTGGATCGGAAGACGGACTATCGTGCTGGCTAGGAGTGCGTTGACAGAGAGTAGAAACGCTGCGACATACACCGACAGCATAGCGCGTGCAACTACCGGTAGCATGCTGAGTGTGTTCCCGACTTCGACACATGTAGACCGACCGACCGACCGACCGACCGACCAACCAACCAATAGAGTCCACAGCAAACACGTATGCCCAAACCATAAATAGGCTCTTCTGAGGAAGGGGAGAAGCAGTACAACGCAGCACAGCGCAGCACAGCACAGTATAGCAACGACGACAGATCTATGCACTTGTTTCCGCACCAGGCGAGCAAATGTTGCGCAAATGCAATAGGGTGATCAAGCATGCAAAATAGTATTTCCCAACACCAGGACGGCCAGACGAGCATACGTGCACACGACACACACACACACATATCATGGCACACACGTCGTGGCACACGTATCATCGACGAAACAGTGTGGAGGCAGTAAAGATTCGGGAGGCCCAGCTGCCATCGGCGGCAGGTGGCGGTGGGACAGTGGAAGAGCGGTCGACGGTCTCCTCAGTGGCGTGCTTCAGACTCTTGTCTTGCACCACGGAGATGTAGCTGGTCATCAGCTCGTTGATGGTAGATCGAAGGCTGACAAGCTCGCGCAGAAGGTCCACGCTGGTGTCCACAAGATCGACAAAGTCGTTGGCGTAGACGACGCATGCATCGGCAGCAGGCGAGGGGTATGCAGTGGCGAGGGTGGAATGGGCTGGCGGAGTGGCGTCTGCTGGTGCGGGTGGCACAAAAAGATGCTGCAGGTGGCTGCCGGGGTGGCTGTGGTCTGTGTGTGCTCGTGGTTCGCACACGTGTGCCGAACGCGGTCTTCCTTTGGGACGCGTCGCACGCGGCTTCAGCCCTGGCGAGGACAAGACTGTGCTTGTTTCTGTTTCGGAGGCCGATGTGTCGGTCCGTGAGAGACACCTTCTTTCTGACTCGATTGCTAGAGACGCGATGGGCAGCAGATCTGTCTCGGACACGGGTGCCGTCTCTGTTTCTGGCTTTAGCAGATGCTTTAGGCTCTCGACATCCAC
>QZWT01000258.1:0-17752 GCA_004114315.1 Cochlonema odontosperma | reverse complement strand
CGAACAGCTGGCACCCCTCTACACACTACTGGACACACTGGAAAGTAGTGTACATGACAAAGATAGCATGCTCACCAAGTGGACCAGCAGCACACGCTCAACACTCAAAGAAGTAAAGAAGAGCAGCGATGATGGCCAGGACTTCTCCGATGCACTCTACCGCGTAACACGGGATTGTCTTGTCCAAGTGATGGCTTTCACGAGTCCAGTGTTCCATCGTGTGAACACAGGTCCCTGGTGTCCCATGGTATGTCCTCCCTACTTTTTGTCTTCGGGTCGCTATCGCTGGACTCACACACTGTGTTGCTAGTATGCTGTCAACGCTGCGGTATGTTCAACTACGTCTGTACCACACCCACATCAACACCAACACGCTGTAGCTAGGTGGCGACATATTTACCCAGGCTGAATTCGATGATGTGGCCAAGAGGATACTAGGTGATAAGCCCTCTGTCGATGGCTGGGTAAATGAAGTGACATGTCGTGTGCTACAAGACCATGACATGGCTGTGGACGAAGTCGCCTTCCACGACTGTATGCCAGTGGTGCCTTCTCTCTCTCTCTCGTTGATGCTGACCACCACACCCATAGTGGAAACACCTCTCGCCGACGATGTGTGGGGGCTGTTGATATTCGTTCCCAAACACGTGTTTGCCATTGTGCGTGGTCCTACTGTAGAGCGCACCCTCCCCTACAACGAAGAGAGGCACTGGTGGAATGCAGACTCGAACATTGATTTACCACGATACCTTGGCACCGACGATGAGGTGGTTGTTGCTGCTGCTGCATCTCTTTGCCAGACGCACTGACCCCTGCTGCAGATGACCACAAAGATGATCGAGTACGTGAAGGAAAGATATACATCGCTGGAATCCATTCTCGTGATGAGAGCCACGTCGGGTATGGTGCGGCGTGGCGACAAAGCCGGCAGGTTCGATGCCAAGAGCCAGGAAGAGATATTCGGGAGGTATGCACACGAGGTGCCGCTGTCGAAGCACACGGCGTATGGGTCACTGCCGTCGCAGTCGTGGACACCCGCTGATGCGGACATAAGTGACGCAGCACGAATGCCCACGCCTCCCCACACACTGACCGTCGATAACATGGACAGCAGAGCAATCACCACAACCCACCAGCTCTACCAGAGCTACGCTGAGCTTGCACAACTAATCTATGCCGAAAACGAACAACGACACAAAGACCACACTGGAAAGAGCAAGCATGGGCTAGTGACACAAGCTGCAAACACAGCTGCAGCGGATGGAAAGGGCAGGCCTGCGCTAAAATACAACGACGCACACACTATTAGAGCGGAAAGGATAATGCGGGATGCCAATGCATATATTAAGCAGTACAATGCACAGAAGAATTGGATGAAGAGACTACCGAGTGGCGAGACAGCAGGCTCGCTGTATCCTTTTCTGTGCAAGCTGCACCGCTCCATGTCCACACATGTGGACTATACGAAGTGTTCAACCACGATCGAGAGCCTTAAGCTGATAAGCGAGTACGAAGCATACATATTTCTAGGAATTTTGCCTTTTTTTGCGATGAACAGCGTTTACCAAACTATGCTTGTGGAGCGGCTGGCCCTGGATGTGAAGAGAACTGATCTGATGGTAAGTGTATGCGTGTATGTGCATGTGTGTGCATGTGTATGTGTGTTGACACTGTGGCAGAACAGCATTGATATCCTGGTACGCCTGTGTATGTGTGTGTTGTTTGCTAATAGGTACATGATCAGATGCGTAAGCATTCGCCTGCGGCAGCGGAGTTTGAAGTGTTGGCACAGGAGAAACAGGTGTGTGCAATCTGCTGCTGCTGCTGCTGCCACTGCCTCTCTCGTGTGTACGGCAACTCATCGTGCGTGTACAGAGTGCGACAGAAATGGCAAAAAGCGTGCAGGCACTGCTTGAGAAGCACAGAGTTTCTTCTTCACCCTTGCCTGTCCCCTCTATACCCACTGGTATGTGCATGAAGGCGCATGTTTGGACGTGGGACTGACTGCACATGCGCGTGTGTTTGCGATAGATGAGGGGAGAGCACAAGCGAGAAATGCTCGTGCAGCGATAGCGATCCACTCGGACAAGAGAATGAGCGCAGCCACAGACAAATACGCGTTCAGCGTGTATCTCCACCACACCGCCCCTCTGTTTCTGCGTCCAGATGGACAACCAGACACAGAAGGTGTGTGGTATCAGCTGGAGAGACATGTGCCTGTCGTTGTGGTATGTGTGCGGCGAGAGGCGCTCTTTTGCTCATGTGTAGCAAGGTGGAATCACCCAAAATGCTCTCGAAGCTGACACCTTCCTTGTGACCAGCTAGGTGTTCCGTTGTGAGAAACATCCTGCTCTGTAGCGTGTAGTGTAGTTGTCTGCTTCTCAATTGCCGTGTAGTGTCATCCTTCCACCTACCCTTGCTTCCCTCCGTTGCTCTGTGTCGTCACTGTCGATTCTGACGCCGTCTACTCTCAGTGCACACTTCTGTCGCACGTTTCAAACATAACAACACATAAAAGCTGTTTTCACCACACATCACCTCCTTGCTTGATCGTGTTTCCTAGGGTGCTTCCTCCGGATCATTTGCTATGTGCAACGGACGATGTTGGTGAGAGAACACGGAGCGCACCTTTTCAGCGAGGTTGCCTGCTATTTTCCCATCCAACGGCGCAAACGCTCTCATCACAGGCTGCACGCGTGTCTCCACCTGGCGCACCACACCAGCCATCCCACGCCTGCGTGCGCCACGCCGCCACAGCGCATTGCCGTGGCGGTCGAGAGCGCGCCATACAGCGCTGGATTGGTGCTGTCGACGCTTGACAGGTGGATGCGTCCACTGGTCGACGAGCTGCAGCTGTTGAACGTACGTCCAGGTCCAGTGGTCTCGCTTGGTGAGTATACACGCGTATTGTGTGTATGGTGGTAACAGCGACGGTGCGTGTGCAGGCGAACGATTGCTTGACATGTTCTCTGATGAGGATACGTTTGAGATTGAACGTTTGGTAGGGCTGTAGGGCAGTGTGGTTTCAGAGGCACTCTTGTTCTCTCCTCTCTTCCCTCTCCTTCTTGCGTCACCATAGACATGCTCATCGATCTACTTCTAGGAGTTGTCTACACAGCAGCAGCTGTTGAATGGGCTCATGCTGCAGCTGCGTGAAAATGGCGTAGGTGGCCCTGTTGTGTTTGGTTAGTGTTGTTAATAGGAAGATGCGTGTGTCTACACACGAGCTGTGCGGGGACGCAGGAGTGGCGCTGGTACAGGCTGTGGTCGACCACAGCTCCGATTTGCTTGTTCTTGGTTCTGTTGAAGGTCGTTGTGGGAGTGTGGCTCGTTACTGCATGCAACATTCGCCAGTACCAGTGGTCATAGTGAAGCACGCTGTGGACCAAGCATTGCAGGAATGACGCACGGGAGATGGTTGATAGCAGTTGGTATGGACGGATGGATGGATGCCATATATGTTTGGACTATTTCGTCACGATTTCCGCCTAGTTGTACTACATGCAGAGTGGCATATACACCGCTTTGAACACACCTACGTGGAGCAACGTTCGTTGCGTTTTCATACACAGCATCTGTTTGGCACATAGCAGTGCTAGCGGAGTTATCCTTGCTATTGCTGCTGTATCATGTCACATCACATCATATCGTTTCGTAGATACATGCTGCAATCCATACAACAGCATATGGAATCACTTTGTGTCTTTCAACGACAGCACGCATGCTGTCCAATCCTGTGGACACGGAACAGAAGAGCAATGCAAGATCGTCTGAACCGTATTGCCGTCGCTGTGCCGCCAAAAGGTAAATGAGCACGCGCCTTGTGTCTCCCACCCGCTCCCTCCCCGCTCCCCCGCCCGCTCCCCGCCTGTTCTCCCGCCTGGCACATAACGCGTGCTGCCGCGCCTGGCTGACCCGCCCAATCGCTTTATTTCGCCGCATACGTCATGTGCGCCGTGCGCTCCAGTGTCTGGATCTGTCTTGGTAGCTTGTGTGGCGGCTGTGGCGGTCGTCCATCCACAAAGCCACGCTCCGCGCCCTCCTCCACTCTCCGCCCTCCACCGCACACACGCTTGATGAAATGCTTTCGCAAATGGCTGAAGAAAATGGGGGGCCGCAAAAACCAGGTCAGCGCCGTGCCGGTGTTGGCACAAGCGCGTGCGCTCGCCAAAACACCTGCCGCTGCCTTTGTTCCAAATATCGCGTGTGGCACATTCTCTGTCCCGGAAAACGCCTTCGATCGTGTTCACCGGGACTTGAATAGTCGATTGACGTGCTCAGCTGCTAATAGTCCTCTTCTTGAGCCGCATGTCGATACCGTTGTGGCCCACGCCTTCACCGTCGCCACCGCCACCGCCACCACCGCCACCACTCAGCAGCACCCTTGTGTAGCAGCGACAGTACCACTGCTTATCCCTGGCCAACACTTTCTCTTGGCCCACACGCATTCGCCATCACCATCACCACCACGACCACCATCGCCCAAAATACCATCCTCTTTCGCCTCTGTAACTATGGATGCCCATCGTGTAGTAGCGTCGAGTGCTACAGCCGTCGACCGTGTCTGGAGCAAAGCGCTTGTCCGACGTGCAAAACGCTGTCAGTCAGTGCCCCCTCTACTGCTACTACTGTCTCCTTCGCTGCCGCCACTGCCCTCTCCTTTTATACGGGTGAAACGGCATTCCATGCCTGCGACTCACATACGAAGCCTTGTGTTCGCGTCGTCCACGCTGTCCATTCGCACCTCGCTTGATACCTTGATACCGGAAACACCGGTGCAATCTGTGTCGCCATCACGCCACCAGATCTGTGCAAAACAACTCGCCCACGTTCACCCTACACAATCCACCTCTTCCCCGGCTACCCCCTCAACTACTCCTCCAGCGTCCATTGCACTCCCACAACCAGATGCAACTGCCATGTCAACCAACACAGATAATGTTCCGTCCGCTGTCTTGACTGACATTTCGACTAACGCCTCAACCGACGGACTGAGCGGACTGTCAGCCATGACAGCATCCCCCGTCTCCTCCAGACATTCAATGACAATGGATTCGCGTGGGAGCACTATACTTGGAACAGCATTTGCATCGACACAACAAAAGAAAGCAATGCGCTCACTGCCGGTCCTACGCCTATCCGGCCTTGCATTGCGTCAATCGGCCTCATCCCCTCTGCCCTCACCTAGTATTATTGGATTTGGATCAGCACTTCCGTCTCCGTTCCTGCCTTCCATGCACACCCACCTGCTTCCACAGCACGCGCCACAACGACCCGCTAATCCGCTTGCCGGTGTCATGGGTCGATATTATTCTCCTTCGCTGGCTATGGAAGTGCCCATCCTCGCCAACGACCCCACACACGATGTTGATTAGCACACGCCACACCACCCACACTCCTGCACCCCTGCACTCTCTACAGCAGCACAGGACATGCAAGCGAAGAGGACTGCTCTACACTTGTGCTCCTGCTATGCGTTTCCTTTTCTGCTCATCACATTGTGACTAGCAATTCATAAAATGTTGACTTGATACTATGGCTGGGTGATTCTAAATGCAGCAGCAGAAAGCGGGGCAAAGTGGTGTGCTGCATTGCAAACATCTGCGTCTCATGCCACGGCATCACTATGCTAAGGAGACAAAGGAAGTTTGCACCAGCAATGTGCATTGCCAGGGTACACACAGTTGACCACACGCATAGAACTGAAGCACTGCCATGCCATTTATCAGATAATAATTGCTGTTCGAGACAGCGGTGACCAGTAATTACTGCAAGTGCCACACGGCAGGTTGCGTGGCGAGCGCGCGTGTTTACCACGGTGGCTGCACTTGAGACGCTCTCTCTAACACCACCAGCGCTCTACCGCCCGCCCCGCCATGGCAACGAGAGCCGATCCAGACGATGTTAGTACGCTAGACAACGCAAGCAGTAGCTCACAAACATCGAATGTATGCTGCAGATCCAAGTCACCGCTGCTCACTGCATGCCCCGCGTGGATAGGACGCCGTGCTGCTGGAACGAGCAAAGCGGATTCACCAGCTACGCCCACGCGTACTACTACTGTGCAACGAACAAAAGATACTCAATCAGTCGTTAGAACGGTATCTATGCCCCTGCGCGGGGCAGCAGAAAGCGCATACATAGAGGAGACGGCTTACCCTTCCTCCATAGCCTAGAAGCTCGGTTGCGTGGTCCACGCGACGACTTTGCCGCGAAGGTCCAGCTGCTTCTGCATGTGCGGCGTACGCTGGATACCGTTCAGCATGTGACCAAGTTTCTGCGGTGGATGAAGAAGCTGCCTCCCACAGCGCTAACTGCGAATGTGGATGCACGTGAGCTTGCTGCGATTGCAGTCGTGCTGCGTGAAATCGGTAGGTGCATGTGTTTCGCGAGGAAGACCCTGTGTCGTTTGCACACCCCCTAACACACCACGCTTCTGCAAAGACAGAAATATTACGACACGATGATCGCATTGCTGGCCTTGATGTCGTGGAACTACAGCTCTCGAAGATTCAGATGTTCCATGCAAGAGTGATGGAATCCACGGAGATGATGTTCCAGAGTGGTCTGCTACAACAGGTGAGTTACCTATCGTGGCCCCGCATCATCATCGTGTCGCCTCGTTGACACGCCCGCCGTTCTCCGCCACGCTGCGAAGAACCATGCAGAGCTTGCGTCTTCTTTGCAGATATTCAGGAATCTGGGAATGCTTTCGAAACGAATACACGCATTGCTGAACACCATTGGTGGCAAGATCGATGGCAAAGCTCGAGCCACCCTGGATATGGCGCATGTTCAACGAGAAGCGCGTGGTACTACTGCCCGAGCAATCGCGTGCTGCTGAACAAGGTAGCGGTGATGAATTTTAAGAACAGAAAGGCGGTGGAAGTCCAGCTGATGTGGCGTGGCATGGAGGAATGGTTTGATTTGATGGGCCAGTCGCTTGCGCAGGTAAAGGCTGCTGATTGCCCATAGTGACAACGCACGTCTCCTACTCGTTAGGTGAGCGAGGTGGAGAAAGTGCTGCAGCGGAAACGCGATGCCGTAACGCATATGGCCTTTTTGGACGACGTGGTTTCAGTGATGTTTGCTTGACCGGATCCTGTTCACGATCGTAGATGTTGGAAGAGACCCCCACGCGTTTGTTCTGGAAACGGCTGTCTGCTTCATTTGTGCGCGAGATTGCACAGGCAACGCGGAGTACTGCTTCTCGCCTGTGTGGTCTGTGCGAATGCTTACTATCCTGCACCAGGCTCTGCTGTACTGCAGCAAACATTTGAGTCGAGTTATCCGCGTATAATGCGGTTGTTACGCACCTTCATCAAAAAGGCAGCCTCCTGTCTTGACCGATCTCTCGAGGAAATGCTGAAAAGGTCTGTTGCTCACTGGTCGTTGACGGGCTACTGGTGGTGGTGGTGGTGGTGCCGCTGCTTAATGGGGTATTTGATAGTGTCGAGGCGGTGTTCATGCTCCAGGGTCTGCAGCAATTCGAAACCGCTTATCTGCAAGTGTTCCGCGCACGATTGGACGAAGCCACCAGCAGTGCGTTTTCGGGCAGAGGTGCTCCCGTGCGCGCTGATGTGGAGTCGATTGTAAGAACGCTGCAAAGGTAGGTGGCGGCGGCATGCTGGAAGGTGCATTTGAGCTGCGCACTATGTCTGACGCGCACAGCGAGTTCGATGTGATCAAGTTCGACAACCGAATGCTCGGGCTGCTAGCTAGTGTCACGTCTATCTTCACCATCCAGTTCTCCGCGAAATGTCGCGACAAAGTAAATGTGCAGCGCTGAACATGCCTGACGAGCCGATCACTCTTCCGTAGCTCATTAATTGCGCGGAGTTCCAGATTGGTCAAGGCGTGTGCACAGTGGCACAGCAGGTCAACATCGAAACGGCCAACGCGGTGCATATTCTGCGGGAGGGACTGCATACACTGTGCACCTCCTATCGCACAAACGTGTCTTCTTTGGATAAACATCTGATTGTACGCCAGTGCAGCGCTTGGCAGGCAACAGACACTGATGTGGTAGATTCTGCAGAATATTGTGGAAAGCGTCGTGCTCCCGATGATCCGAGTATTCTCGTCCACGCTATTGGATGTGCTTTCGAAAATGCACTCTGAAAAAACAGAGTATGTTTGATGTGCATGTGTAGAAGACACGCGTCCACTCACGTGCACTAGTGCATCACCAAAGCAGGTGGTGCAGGCGGTGCAAGCAAGTAGTCCAACATGCAGCTTGTTCATGCTGGAGTTTGGGCGCAAATTCATCCATCTGCACAAGGAGTTCCTGACCAAATGCATCTACCACGACAGCTTGAAACAATGGTGCGTACCTGCGAACTGGCTTGGTCGCGATCTTTTTTAATTCAGCACGCAGGACAATGGAGCTGTGCAAGAAGTTCATTCGAGTATACCTGATAAATGCCACCCTTTCGCTTCCATTGGACGATCCGACGAAATTGCAGATTGCCGCTGATACGACGCAGCTGGAATTTATTCTTTCCCAGATTGCCGGCGCAGGGAACTGGAAGCTTGAGGAGCTTGATGATGCGCACGCTTCCTTGCGCGGATTTCGACCGTTGCTGTATGCGGTGTGTACAGACCTTGCTGCAGTGATGAGCACTGCACGACTAAGCCCGGTGATCCGTCTCCATCATCTCATTGCGCGACTGTACCCAATGGTGGATAAGCCGTGGATGGCAAAGGAAATGACAATCGTCGAGTATGCAAAATGGCTCAGTGATCCAAACACGTCGTCTGCCGAAGTGGCCAGAGTAGTTCGCGCTGTGACACAGTGTGTTCCACAAGAGGCGACTGAGGACGCGAAGGCATTGTTGGCCATGGTGGAAGCACAGTTAAGTCTGCTGGTGTAAAAGAATGCTGTTTGTGCTACATAGTGTACCATCTACTATCTCTCTCTCTCTCGGTTGAATGATCAGAACGCTCACTTCCAAGGCATTTGCAGTGTTCTAACCGATATCGTCTTCACCTTCGCTGTCCATTGTCGCAAGCGCACCGTTTCCGATGCTTTGCAGCAACACTTCAGCTACAGTGAGACTCCGTCGGGGGAGTATGCGACGGTCAGACTGTCGATGTTGTTTAGCACCCGGTGCTGTCGTGAGACAATCGAGCGGCATGCCCGTTTGAAACAGCAGCTCTGCAGCATCAACGTGTTTCCACTGATCGAGCGATACTTCTTGCTTTGTCTATGCTCCATGTCACGTCTCGCACTCAACGCGCATCGCACCTGCGTGTCATGCCACACAACATGCAAGAAGATTGACTGAGCCAAGTCGGTCGCAAGCGCCACATACGGCAGAACCTGAATACGCGCGTCCATCTGAAGCAGCCTACAGCCTTTTGTATACATTCCTCCAAGCACCTTTGTTCTCTCTCCCTCTCTCCCCTTCAACCCCACATACTCGTTTTGCAGGGTAAACACCAACTGAACGTATTTCTGTGCATTCACGTACACCCAGACCTGGCGGCCTTTGTCGAGTGAGCTTTTGATCCTGACATCTGTGTATGAATGCGCAGCAACAAACGCAAACACGTTGTACCGCTCCTTCAAGTGCCATGTGCTCTCCTCACGCACCACATAAAAGTCCAGAGCCAGTTTTGGGCAGCTGATGTCCTAGCACACTATAGGAAAATGCCGAAGGCAACGTACAGAGGGATGGCCGTCCACTTCTTGTATCACTTGTGCGTGATCAGCCTGGTCGCAGCAGCATCCGCATACACCCAACGCCAAACCCTTTGCCGCGCAGTGCAGCCAATGTCTCACGCAGAACATAATCCAGCAGTTTGCGCACCGTAAGCACCAGCATTTCTCTGCCGCTTCCGCGGTGAAGGGGCGTGGCACGCGATGTCCAAATGCTGCGCCGCGTCGCGTGCCGATAGCGCGCGCGAGAAAGATACGCCCACGTGACCGGCATAAACAACGTCATGAAATTTTTCGTAGGCGACGAGCTTGGCCAGCTTAAGTGTGCGTGTCTGAGGCAAAGCTGCTTTTGACATACATTTCGCAGATGTCAGCGTGGATGAGAGAAGAAGAGTGGCACAGAGCGATGAGGATGACGAGGATGCGGAGCGAGAAGGAAGTGAATTGCGAAGGCGAGAGCAGGAGAGCGACAAGCGGCTTAAACGCGACTGTGTGGCAGTGGAGAACCTGTGTCAGAAACCGGACAGAAAACGCGGCATTGTTTTTATAAGGAATGCGCGTAGCGTGCTCGACGGTGACGTGATCACCGCGCGACAGAATGGCGACATCGAAGTGGTAAAGACTGGCAGCGTGGTGCGCCACTGGACAGAGCGTCTCGAAAGCAACGAAAATATGATCGGGATGTCCGTGCATGAAACGTATTCTACGTGCGAAGCGTCAGCTAAAGATGGTGTAGGGGACGCGTGATGGTGGCCACGAGCTTGGGGCGTGTTGCTGTGCATACAATAGCCGACACTGAGGAGAAGGTAGTAGTCGCTACGCACGAACGCACTCTCAGCGTCACGCAGAACACGGCTACGTTTGATGTTGGAAAGCAGCTTCGGTGTGCACGCTCGAACGACGATCCTTCCAGACACTGCTTGGCTGTGGGTGGAAATGATCGTGAGCTCACTGTGTACGATCTGACGAAATCCGAAGCGGGTGCACCAGAAGTTGTATTCAAGGCTCGACGAGTATGTTTGCTCATGCTTCTGCATCACGCTCACCTCCCTGCAGCCGCCAGATGACTTTCTCGGACTGCAGAAGCCCCTGCAAATCAATGACATCCGCTTTCTTGGTACATCTGCCTCAGACACTTCACGCATCGCCACAGGCACACAATACGGCGAGGTGTGTCTGCAGTGGCTTCTGCGACTGACATCGCTCTCCAGCTGCGTGTTTACGACACGAAAGCTCAGCGCCGCCCTGTGGTAAATGTCAATGTTGGCAAAGAAGAGCGTCCGGTACGGAACTTGGAGATCAAGAAAAACGTGGATCATGAAATCACATTCTCGGATAACACCGGTCGTGTCGCGTTGTTTGACACGCGAAATCGTAGGCGCCATGCACAAGCTTACGTGCTCACACTGTGCAGAAAAGATTGTGAAAGAGTACAACACGGCCACTGGCGCGGTGGTCGAGATGGCGTATACCGCAGACGCCAGCCGGCTGATCACCGTGTCGGTGGATCGTTTTGCGCGCGTTCACGACACCAAGGGTGTGGAGCCGTTGATTCACAAGATATACCTGAAGCAGCGGCTCACATCACTGCTGCTACACGAGGATCCCACAGGTATGCGCGCGGCTGTCGCTGTCTGCGCACACACGCTCATCGTGTCAGATGTTGCCGTGGTCGAACACGACGAGGATGAGGCATTGTGGCGTGCACTGGCGGTGAAAACAGAAAAGCAGAAAGACGCGGGCGTGTCCAGCAAGAGGAAAAGGAAAGTAAAAGTATGATTAATGCGGCACGCGCATGCCGCCACTTCTTTCAACCATTTTGTGGCCACAGCCGTTTGTGTGTGCGAGAATCAGTTGCGCACAGGTTGCGCACTGTTGCCTCACACACACTTTTGCCCCACACACTTTCGCCTTCCGATTAGCGTGTTTTCGCTTGCCGCGTCTGGCCGTTCTTGTCACGCACTATGCTCCACTCCAGAAAGCCTTGTCAGATCCTCGCGGATCTCCTTCCTTGCCTGCGTATCCCGATCCGCCAGGACTTGTATGTCAACGCGTCGCTGATCCGACTGTTCAGCTCTCCCAAAACCAAGAGAGCCTACCTCCTGAAGAAGAGGGCCAGAGTGCCCGCTGCCTCGCTCAACAGCCCGGAAGGAACACTGTTTATGCGTGATATCATCGAGGTGACGGAGAAAAACACGGTGGTCGAACGAGCGGCTGCCACGCTTCAAGCTTGCATCACCCATCTGCACGACCTAGAACGCGCGCCTTCCTCAGACGAGTTCAAATACCAGCTTCGACTGCAACTCTCTCTCCGATCACTACTGTACATTAACCTGGTGCACTCTATCCCCTTTCTCAAAAGCGTTGTGTCTATACTGGAGAAGGCGGACTACAGCAAGTTCAGCAATGACATGTTCAAACTGATGCACATGGCCTACAACCGGCTAGAGCAATTAAATGGGACCGTCCGGATCCTCGGATTCATGTCGAAGCGTAACATGCCACTTTCCCTGGAAGATTGTGAGCATACCCTCGAAATTGCCATAAAAGAGCGTGATCTGCAGGCGGGCATTATGGTGTACAAGGCGATGACAAATGGTTCCAGCGGCATCCACGTCACACAGAACATATACGAGAAAATGATAGAGCTCACGTTTGGTCAGCGTGCCGCGTGCGAACTGTTGATGAATGTGTTCGTGCAGTACAAGGGGTTGCTGGGCGTGCGACTGGTGTTCGACCACATGAGCGCCAAGAAGATGGAAATCTATTCGCGTGACTATGCCAAAGTGATTTCCGTACTGCTTCGCAACGAGGAGTATCAATCGGCGATGGAGTGGTGCGAGCGTATGGTGAAATGCAATCACGTTCCAGATGAGGAGCTCGTGCGGCTCATACTGGCTGGTCTGGCGCGGCAACGCTGCTCATCGAATGCCGAATCGCTTCTTCTACTTCTTCGCGACAAGTGTCCTACCAGTGTGTGCACTACACCATGCTACACGTCGGTGTTGTTGGCGTTTGCGCACGGAGGCAACTTGCCTGGCGTTGCTCGAATACAGGCGCTGATGCAGAAGGACAAAATCGGCTACTCGTCCCGCACCTGGAACGCGGTGATCAAAGCACATGCCACCTACGGGGACGTGCAAGAAGCAGAGCGACTGCTGCGTGAAGTGATGCGGGCTGGAAAGTTCTCCATATCGCACCATAGCTATCGCCATATCATTCGGGCTTGGTTTCTCCGTGACGACATAACGAATGTGCAACGCGTCCTGGACGAGATGGATGGCTACGGCGTACGCGTGGGGGACTCCATCCTCACCGCGTTGCTGCATGAATTCCAGCAGAGAGGAGATGCCGACACAGTTAACGTCATGTATGCGAACGTGAAAGGCATGAAGATGCATGTGCAAGGGATGAACTTGCGTCTGCTGACGTATGCGCGCAAGGGAGACACGGTCGCGGTGATCCAGGTGCTGGACGAGATGCTGCAGCAGAACATACAACCGAACAAGGGCACAGAACACGCGCTGATGTTGCTGTTTGCGCGAACAGCGGATATCGATTCCGCGCAGTACATTGCAGATCAGTTTGGCCACTTTATTCAGTATACGGTGGCACCGCTGCTCACCGCGTATATCACAGGCGGGTTTCTGGAGAAGGCGGAGGCGCTGGTCGAGCGTTTGCAGTCGGAAGGCTTTCGCTTGTCAAGCAGGTGTTGGAATGTGCTGCTACGCGAGTACGTGCGACAAGAGGATATCGACAGCGCGCTGCGTATCTTCCAGTCCATCTTAAAGGATCGAAATGACACAGCGGAACACATTGACGTTTCCCGCGCCAACGACCTGCTCACGTGGGGAATGCTTATACGCATGCTGTCTCGTACCGATAGAATGGAGGAGGCGCACAGCATCTACCAAGCGGCATTGCAGCACGCAGATTTCGACCGCAACAGCGCCTCCAACCTGTTTAACGCCATGATCCATGCCTATTATCTTCGCGGACAGAACAGCCAGATGCAGCATGTTTTCACCGACATGTGCAATCACAAAGTGCCTCCTGACGGCGTGACGTATACGTTGATGATGAAGTCGTTTGCGAAAGTGGGAAATGTCGACGTAGTGGAGGAGATGCACCGGGAAATGATGTTGCGCGGGATCGAATCGGATATGATCCACCATACTGTGCGGCTAGAAGCGCAGCTGGCTGCTTTGCAAATCACTGAAAGTGCACAGAAACCAGCAGCGTATGAGAGAATGGATGCGCTGTGTGCAGAGATGAAATGGGCGGAAATGGATTCCATTGCCTGGATGACGCTCATGCGCGCAGCAAGCTTTGTCGATCTGTCGAGCGTGTTTGTGCTGTGGAAGTCGTGTAAGGACCAAGGCATGCTGTCTGAGCAAGCGCTTGCGGTGCTGCTCAACGCCACCACAGCCAGGGTCAAGCGACTGATGGAGTATCCGAGCCCGGACTACAAAGTGATTGACGACATTGGGCAGAAGGCGCTGGATGTGTGGAACGACGTCCATGCCAACCACAACGACATTCTGGATGCACGTTCGTATCTGCAGGTGGTCCGCGTGCTGGCCTATAGCAGGCGCTTTGCCGATGCAGTGCCGGTACTTTGTGAGATGGTGCAGCAGGGTCTGCATTCCGACCTTGACAGCGCATTGCGTGCCGAGATGCAATCGACTCTGGAATCGCTGCAGGAAGCGCTTGACGACACAGGGTTGCGAAAAACGCTGGACGACCTGATGCAGCGCTTGTCGCTAGACGACGAGAACGACAGGCGCTTAGAATAGATGCAATATCGTTTTATAAAAGGAATACTACCCGCTTTTGCTACACAACAAAGCTTACCACGCCAGCACATCGTCGGTTTTAGAGGGGCAGGGGGCAGCGGCCGCCGATGCTGCCTCGGCACCACAGCCTTGCATAGCCACTCGGAACATATCCGCGCCGTATTTGCGGTACATCTCTGTCACACCGCCTTCGCTCAGCAGACGCTCTTCCATGATGCTCAGACCGAACGGAAAGACACGCTCGCCAACGTAGATCTCCCGTTTGCGCACATCCACGCTGACTTCCGCGCCTTCTTGGGCGAGCTCGTAGAATGCATCGTCGGCAAGGGTGATACCGAGCAGCGACATCATGGGCTGGTTGCGTGCGTAAATGAAGGCAAAGCTTCGCGCGATCACACACTGCACCCCAGCACCACGGAGTGCGCGTGGTGCTTCTTCACGTGAGGACCCGGAGCCGAAGCCGTGCCCTGCCACGAGGATGCTGGCGCCAAGACGAGCACGCTCGCGGAACTCCGGACGGAAGAACTGGAAGGCGTGGCTAGCAAGATCTTCGTCATTCACGCCCGGCATGAACTGTGCAGGGATGATGGCGTCGGTGTCGACGTGATCGTCGAAACGCTGCACCCGGCCACGCATGACTTGCTGGAACATCTTTGCGCTGGGCGATGTGTCGACAGGGGTGGCATCGGGGGCAGCACCAGGGACGGAAACCACCGTGGCATCGATAAGCGCAGGGTTTGGCTCTGAGATTACAATGGGATCTCCCTTGTCAAGCCACTGCTCGAGCATCTCGCGGTATCGGTCGCGATCGATCATGTCCAGCAGATCGCGCGGGTCACGGACCTTCATGTCGAAGCTGCTAGCAGCCACGGTGGCAGCGCTGGCCAGATTGCCGATGGCGCCTTTGCCCATGCGGTTGCGGAAATTGCGATTCTGCGAGCTCAGCCACACTTCGCCCTCATCCGCGCGATCTGCCGCCACAGCAATGCAGTAGCTGCACCCAGGCGCGCCAATTTGGAATCCGCACTTCTGGTAGATGTCGAGTAGGCCAAGACGACGCAGCTTGGCCACAATGGGCACTGAACCGGGCGTCACCTTGCGCTTGCCACCTTCCACAGGTGTCCAGCCACGCTTCAAGCCTTGCTCCAGCACCAGACCGGCAAGAATCAGGTCTTCTTCGGCAGTAGTGCAGGCGCCGATGAACACGCCATCCAGCGCTTTGCCGACCACCTCAGCCACAGGCACGACATTGTCGGGCGACGGAAACAGAGCGATCATCGAGCCCACTTTCGAAAGATCGATGACATAGGAGTCGACGTAGTGGGCGTTGGAATCCGCACGGAAATACAGCGCGGATGATTTGTGTTTTGGATCCTTTCGCTTGGCAATGTACGCGGCAGTCTGCTCGTCCGCCTCGAACACACCGGCAATGCCGCCAAACTCGGTGGTCATGTTGCTGATGGCGAACCGCGCATCGCAGCTTAGATAGCGCAGCCCGTCGCCGGTGTACTCGACGGCACGCTCGAACGCGACCGTGTTGCGCTTGAGCATGCCCAGCACGTAGAGAATGGTATCCTTGCCACCAATGCCGAACGCGGGTTTGCCGTTGAACCTAGTGAAGGAGGGGGAGGGAGTATGATGTGAGTGGCAGTGAGTGGTGCACGACGCCCACCTAATCTCCACGGTGTCAGGCACTTTCAGCCAGGTCTCGCCGGTGACCAGGGGCATGACGACATCGGCAGCACCCAGCCCGATGGCCAGGGCACCCACACCGCCGGCACTGCAGCTGTGACTGTCGGCACCGATGATGACAGCGCCAGGCTGCGCACGCTCGCGATAGAACTCGGTGTGCATGATGGTCTGGTTAGGGCCGTAGAAGTCGGTGAGGTTGGCTTCTTTGGCGAAATCTTCGCTGGCCTGGATGAGCTCACGGGGCTTCTGCTGGTGGTTGATGGAGGGATCGACGGTGTGGTCGATGGCCAGCCAGAAGCGGTCGTGGCGGTGGATGCGCGGCCTGCCCATGGCAGCGTATGTTTTGTCCATGCCCTTCCACGTGAGTTCGGAGGCGAGTGTCCAGTCGACGGACATGCAGACCATCTGTCCAGGACTGACGTGACCGGGGGCGTGCAGACCGATGGCGGCATGGGCGATGATCTTCTCACACAGGGTCATGGGACGCCTGTGGGGAGGAGGGAGCAGGAGCAGGTGGAGGGACTCTGCGGTGTTGATGGCCATGAGTTCGCGGTGCAGAAGGGCGCAGATGGCGGTGCCGAGCTGTTGGGTGGTGGTGGAGCCGCCGAGGTCAGCGGTGCGCAGGCCCTGGCCACCAACGATGACGTCGTCGAGTGCTTTGCGGACAGCGGCTTCCACGGCACGGGCTTCTGCCTCCATACGGAAGGAGTAGCGCAGCATGAGGGCGACACTGAGGATGGCGCCAACGGGGTTGGCAATGCCTTTCCCAGCGATGTCAGGAGCAGAGCCGTGGATGGGTTCGTAGAGGGCGGGATGGGCAGAGGTGGCAGCAGGTACATTGCCAGAGGGCAACCCGTGTAGGCTGGCGCTAGGGAGCAGGCCCAGACTGCCGGGGATGACGCTTGCCTCGTCGGAGAGGATGTCGCCGAACAGGTTCTCGGTGAGAAGGATGCCGTTGAGGGCACAAGGGTGCTTGATCAGGAGCATAGAGGCGGAGTCGACGAGGTGGTGGGTGAGGGGGATGTGGGGGAACTCGTGCTCGAGGGTGTGTGTGACCACCCGGCGCCATAGGCGACTGGTGGCCAGGACGTTTGCTTTGTCGACACTGTGGATGGGGAGGGGCGGGGAGTGCTGGGAGGCGAGGTGGGCGGCCAGGCGGGTGATCCGTTGGACCTCCTGCACCGTGTATGCCATGGTATCAAAGGCACGACCCTCCGCATCTTCCTCCTGGCGCAGACCGAAGTAGAGACCGCCACACAGCTCACGCACAATAGTGATGTTGGTACCGGCGGCAACGTGGTACTTCAAGGGCGAGGCGTCCAGCAGGGCAGGACTGGCGAAGCTGACGGGACGGATGTTGGCGTAGAGGTCGAGTGCTTTGCGCAGGGCAAGAATGCCCTCTTCGGGACGCGGCCCCATACCCTGGTCAGGGTGTGCGGGGTTCTTCAGCTTTGGCCATGCAAGCCCACCAACAGCACCCAGCAGGATAGCGTCTGCGGCGCGGCAGGCGTCAAGGGTAGCGGGGGGCAGGGGCTCGCCTGGAGAGGAGGGCGGCCAGGCGGGTGATCCGTTGGACCTCCTGCACCGTGTATGCCATGGTATC
>QZWT01000257.1:0-17770 GCA_004114315.1 Cochlonema odontosperma | reverse complement strand
AAGGCGATAGCCGCGGAACGTGTAGATCAAGCCCAGCGCCATGACCACCACACAGAAGAGAATGGAAGCGGTATCCGTGTGGGCCTGACCAGCAGCCGCGCCTCCTGTCGCCGCACTAGCGGTGCACCCGGATGTCAGCAAGGCGGGATCGCGTGTTTGAGGCAGCAGTGGACTCACTCTCCTGCAGCCTGGGCACTAGCGAGCGACACGAAAAGCGAGAAAAGCAACAGTGATAGCGGCGACCAGATAGCACGGGCCATTGAAGGAAGACTGAACTGCTGCATCATTCAGAAGGAGGAGTAAAGTGCCGCGCGGCTTTCGACTTTTTGAGAGAGTAGCGAAGGCAGGTCCACGTGCACCACCAAAAAGCAACAGACGACACGCCCGTGGCCAAGCGCACGACAGACCGGCTGTTGGTTTGGAAAGTGCTAGGATGTGTGGGGGTGCGGGGGTGTGGAGTGCTGCAGTGGAATGGAGCAGCATTGCCTTCTTGTGTCTATGCTGCTGCCGCCACCTAGCAAAGATGCGTGGATGTGCAGGCCATACCTTTGCATAGCCACTTTGTGTGGTGATCTCTTTATAGTGTTCGTTTGGCAAACAGTCGCCAAACGAACATCCATGCATCAACGATCTTCCCTCGGTGTACCGAGCGCCCCTTCTGCTGAGAATGAATGCATGCCAGTTGTCCCGAAAGTGACTCTCCTCCTGTTTACCCCCCTTCCCCATCTTTCCTTCTTGCATGCACGCTTGGACGCAGCAGCGTGGGTGGCCGTTCACGCTCGTCACTGTTCTGTTGGTGTCGGGGCGGTGTGTGTCCGCTACCACCGCAGCTGCACCCGTCGCGATGGACCTGCACGTCATGTCCACTTGTTCGGATGCGGTGGTGTGCGAAGCGACCGCAGCCAGCGTCTGTGCGTACACCCTTGTCTCTGTGCTACGGCTCACCCTTGGCTAGTGGAAAAGATTGGTGCGATTGTGCAGTTGAACGTGTATTACATGACTGAGCAGATGCAGCCGCTGGTGTGCAAGCTGGGGAGGGAGGATTGCCAGGGCGACATACAGCAGCTGTGTTTCCGCCAGTACCACCCACAGCAGACCCAATGGCTGCGCCATATTCAGTGCATGAATGCGAAGGCTGAACAGATTGGAAGCGAGGCGCTAGCAAAGGAGTGCGCGAAGCAAGTGGGAGGCGTGTGGAGCAACGAGGTACAGCGATGCGTGGATGGCGAGGAGGGAGCCAACTTGCTGGCACGGTCGGCAGCTTGTTCGTCTCACCGTGGCATCAAGTAAGTGTGGATACTGGCGGGGCGGCGATGCTGATGGGGTGGCGACAGACGTAGTTGCACGATGCTGGTCAATGGTGTACGGCGGTGTGTGCACGATGGTGGGGAATGGGAGCAGTGCCCAGGCGGATCGCGTGTATCCGACTTCGTACGAGACATCTGCACTGCGTATACGACGAAGAATAAGGACGCCGCCACGCTTCCCGAGGCGTGTCTTTCTCATCGCGAAAGGGGGGGCCTTTCTGATAAATAGCTTGTATTGTTCAGTGGTGTCAGTGTTGTACAGTGGTGCTACACCACGCATTAGGAAGACGGTGCTGTATGCACAAGCAGTTCGATGGTGGGGTGGTGGTGTGGGTCCAGTATGTCAGCAGCAAGCACGGTGTGACTCGGCACGGGATACATTTCCCCATCGATACATACACGCTCGGCGTGTGCAAGCGTGAGCGTCCATCGCCGACACTTGTAGGCACTGGCAAGTCCGTCGGCAAGGTGTTGGCCGTCGCGTGCGGCAGCAGCATGCATACGGGCCAGTTGCCGTCGTGTGCACTGCTCCCCATGCATGACCACCACATCCAGCCAGCCGTCATCCAAGACAGCATGGGGAAGCACCCGAAACCCCGGCTCCAGCGAATGCTGTTTCCCTGACACGAAGTAGGCAAAGGGACCGGTGAGACACAGCTCGGAGTGTGCCTCTGACGAGAACACGTGATCAGAAGGAGAGTAGACGCGAACGTGGTGAAGACGCAGGATGGCGCTGCACAGCGGCAACCGCATCCACTGCCACATCGCAGCCAGGGTAAACCGCACACTTCCAAAGCGAGCGAGCAGGCGTAGTTGGTCGGCGGTGTGCACGAGGTGGGCGTGGAAACCAACGCTAACCACACAGACGGATAGTTTGGGCGGCGAGGTGGGCAAGCATACACGCACGAGATCCAAGGATCGAGTGTCAGGGTGTTGCAACGCGGCTATCACACGAGGGATGGTGTGCAGACCACATGAGGTTGCAACGGCGTTGCCGGTGCCCATGGGTACAATACATACACGGAAGGAAGCAGTGGTGGCGGGCTGGGGAAGACGAGAGCGGCTATCGCCCACCACTGCACCCGCCACCGCATTCACCACCGCATTCACCACCTCGTGCACCAACCCATCGCCACCCATCACCACCAAGGTATTCGCCTCACACACGCCAAGCTGTTCAGCGACAGACGTGACAGGGGTTGTCTTGATCACGCGCGTCACACGATAGTGGGCATGGTGCAGCACGGATGCAAGCACCGAACGGTAGAGCGCCACGGCAGCATGCTTCCCCGCCACGGGATTCAGCAGCACGATGGTGGGCGTGGTGGCGGTGGGCGTGGCCGCGGTGGTGGTGGTGGCGGGCGGGTGGCGCATGGGCGGAGGTGTGGGCAGCACAACAGCGGTCACACGTGCGGCCAACTTGAGTCACACCACGTGTTACCGCAACAAAGGCAGGTCCGCGTGGGGCAGCTGATCAAACGATCCATTAACGTCGAGGCGTGCAAAAAAAACCCTTTGATCTTGCGGCTGTCCACGCACCTTCTGGAAGCACCACGATGAAGCATCAGAAGCAGGAAGCCGCTGCCCACATTCCCTATCCCGTGCTGCGGATATGTCCTGCAACTGCAAACGCCCTCGCCACAACTGCCACACCGCCTACCCGCCAACAGCTGCAGCTGCCTTTGCAGCCGTGTCGGTGGAATCGACACACCCAGCACCACCACCACCAGTCCAGTCACATCATTGATAGTGTGTGTAGTCAAGAGCAGCAGGTTGTTAGTAGCACCAACACCGACACCAACAACAACACCAACACCAACACCACCACCAACGTACTTACGCCTTTGTCGCCCTCCTCCTCCTGCTCCCCCTCCCCCTCGTCCACACTGTCCCCCCTGTCCTCGCTGTGGAACGATCAGTCAGAGGTCCTTGCTGAGACACAGTTGCTTCAACCACGGAGATACCGGGCCATATCTCCTTCCGTGCCACAACACGCGTCTGCATACCACCACCACTACCACCACTCCTCTGAAAACACCACTGGCGTGCTTAGTCCTCCACTGACCAGTCCCTACCCCAGCACCCAACACTATGCCCAGCATCAGGGCAGCGCGTCCCCTGTGCACTCCTACTTTGCCTCCCAGTACGAGCCCTCTTCCCACCACACCTCCCCCGAAGTACCTCTCCCTCTCTCTTGGCAACCCTGCGTACGCACCACCTCCCTGCCCCTCGAACCCCCCGTCCACACACTCGACTCGGAATGGAACACGCCTGCCGATCTATCCGATTTGTTTATCCCTCACGACGAGGACGATGTGACTGCGCATAGCGAACGCGTGGCGGTGGCGTCGCACGCCACGTCGCTCGCCTCCTGGGACACGCCCATCAGTCCTGCCTCGCTCCACTTCCCCACCTCCCCTGTCCTCGCCCCCTCGCACGCCTCCGATCCCAGTCTCCTCCCCGCCCACTTCACCGCCTCGAAAGTGCGTCTGCTGCGCCAGCGTGAACAGAACAGGGATGCGGCAAGGCGGATGCGTGAGCGGCAGCGGTCACGTGTGCGTGAGCTGGAACTCAAGGTGTGTGAGGACGAGAAGAAGCTGTGTGGCCTGGTGGCCAAGCACCAGATGTTGCTGGGGGAAAAGGAAGCGATGGTGGCGGAAACACGCACCCTCTTCTCGCAACGCGAGTCTTTGCTCTCCGAGAAGGACACCTTGAGCAGGCAGAACGACGCGTTGAACCAGATGAACCACACGTTGAACGAGAAGAACCATGTGTTGAACGAGAAGAACCACGCATTGAATGTGGAGAAAGAGGTGTTGAACGACAAGATCAATGCGCTTAATCAGGAGAAATGCTCGTTAATGACCGAACTGTTGGATATGAAACAGGAAGTAATGCATCTGCACCAGCGTATCAGCCATCACTACCCCGTCTCACCACCCCTGCCTGTCGCCTGACCCCCGCCACGATCTCCAACGCCATCCTTCCCCTTCCCCCACCTAAGGACGCCTCTACTATGTGCATCGAATCCAACACCCTCCCCTCTCCTTCCCCCCTCCCACACGCGTCCCTTGTTTAATAACAGCACCGTACGTCGGCTTCCTTCCTCTCGTAAATACCAGCTATCTCCACTACGGATTTCTTTTCGCTTCTTCCACATATGATGTGTGCTTTGTGTCGTCGTTTAGATAATAATACACTATCACTTTGGTTTTATACACACACCAAATGCTCTTAACTTGTTCATTGCTTTGATTATCGGCCTAAGCACCATACCGTATATACACGTGTATCGGTTGGTAAATCAAATTGCATCCACGTCAGTTCTAACCTACCACGCTGCCTACTGGTAACGCGTGGAGACGAGTGCGTGCCACCACCTTCCCCGTCCACTCACTATCACCACATTGTCAAGCAACAGTTGTCCAACAAGCATCTCAGCGACCGGTGCAGTCGCGGTGGGCAGATGGCACTAGTCGCGGACGATAAAGGCACGCATGCAGCTGCTGTTTTCTTTCACTTGTTCTCGCAACGGTGTTGGCCATCGCAGCTGCATGGAGCACGACCTCTATGCCGACATCTACGACAATCCCGTGTCCTCCACCTCCGTGCAGCCCATCCAAGCACTCGAGGATGTCGCCGCGCCTGAGTTCTCTGCTGCAGAGATGGCGCCAGGTATGGAGCATCGGCTGGAACATCCAGGGTAGGTGATCTGCTGTTGCTGCATATGTCTATACCCCCGTGCGCACACGCTGTGTCGTGTCGCACGTACAACGCGATGGTCTGACACCAGCATGTGGAGTTCACATCCACATCCACATCCTTTCTCTCCCTCCATCTCCTCCCTCCTCTCCCCTCCTCACCACCACCACCTACTAACACCTGGTGCAGAAAAGTGTTTACTGGAAATCTTGCGGCGGAGGTGAACGAAGGTCAGACTTCCGCAGAAACACCGGCACCTACTCAGTCTTCTACTTAGCCGATCTGCTGGACCACTTCAAGGCGTTTGGCGAGGTGACGCGTGCTTGGGTGATGCGCGACACTGCCACCGGGGTGTCGCGCGGCTTTGGCTTCGTGTTCTTCGCGCACCCGCAGGATGCACACAGCTGTGTCAATCAGCCTGCCGACAACCACAAGATCCATGGCCGCATTGTACTCTCTCCTCCTGTCGCGTGTGTACCGCCGCGCTTAACCGCCTCTCCTAGCTGGAGGTAAAAATGGCTGGCATTCAGGACCGCGAAGTGGAGCCGGGAAAGATATTTGTGGGCGGGTTGCATATCGACACGACCGAGCAAGAGTTTCGAGAATTCTTCGCGCGATTCGGTGCTGTTGTGGACGCGATCATCATGACCGACCGGCTGACCGGTCGTTCTCGCGGCTTTGGTTTTATTACGTTCGCCGATAAAGATAGCGTAGAACGGGTGCTCAAGGAAGACTACATAGCCATACTTGGCCGACGCGTAATCATAAACTGGCCTTCGTTGTGGTCTAAACTGTGTGTGTGCGTGGGGTGCGACAGGTGGAGATTCGTCGCGCCATGCCGCGAGGACATGCGCCACCGCCTGTAGCTCGAGAACGTGCACCCGTCGTACGTGCTGGGAGTGGTATGGGGGCGGGAGGCGGGCCTATGAACGTCCATATCGGTGGTGGTGGTGGTGGCGGTAGCGGTGGCGGTGGTGGCGGTGGCGGTATGGGGAACGGACCATCGTCTATGCCTATGGGCATGCCTGGCGCCGGGGACGCAAGCGCCTTGGCCGCACTACAAAATCCGCAGACGATTGCAATGATGGCACAAAGTTATGGCATCCATCCAGCACAGATGCAGCAGATGATGATGCAGTATTATCAAATGTATTTGGCAGCATTCCAGAACCCGCAGATGATGACAATGATGGCCGACACCATGGGCCATCCCGACAAGTCCGCTGCGCATGCAGCAACAGCTAGCAGATCTCCAGAGCGTCGACGAAAACGCAGTGACTCACGCGGTAGCCGTGAGCGGCGTCGAGAAGGGCGTGACCGGTCACGAGATCGGCATGCACAACAACGTAGCTCGCGTCGGCGTTCTCGGTCGCGCGAGAGGCGTCGATCGCGATCGCACTCCTACGAAACGCAACAGCAGCGCTACACGCGCAATCGGCATCGCGAGCCGTATCGCGATATGGATCAGGTGGTTGCCGATCACACCGCGCTGGAGCCACTGTCCACGGAACCAGCGGTATTGCAGTATGACTTTGCAGAGCCCAAGCAGATCATCAGCAGCCACAGCGGGTACGACGAATATGCCTCGGAAGCACTCGCTTCGCCGACGATGGCAGACGTACCCACACAGCCTAGGAATCTTAATGCAGCCGACGATGCAATGACAAAACGGATTAGCGAAGAGCAACGACTGGATTATGGTCAAAAGAGCATGCCCTCCGGTCTATACGGCACTCCCATCGAAGCTGTTGCGAGCACCGATCAGCGTGTGCACCATCTTGGCCAAATGTCGGATCCTATGGATGGTAGCCAGCATCATGACCGACGTGGTGGCCGCTAGCAATCATACCAATACAATCCGCCAAGAAGCGGGTGTTTATGTTTTTGCCAAACGCGTGGTCTTTGATGCGCTTTGAGGTTCTTCGTGTCGATGCATGTGTGTGCTTTGCTAAGCCCCTTCCGTGGCTGCTCTGCTTGCGGAAATGGGTTGGTATGTGGCAAGATACAACTGCGTCTTTCACTCACCACCATATATCCATTGGGTTCATTGAAATGCCCGATATTGCTACCACCCAGCTGTAATCACCCAGCTACGACCATCCAACTATAACCGTTCAAGCTATAGCTGTCCTGGCAATGCTTCTGCTTCGTGCTTTGTGTTTCCGCACTGCTTAGCTGTAACCCAGAGATCGCCAAACATCCGGTCACACTTGGCTCAGCTTATTAGTTCACACGAAAAACAACTGCCCCCACTTGGTCCCGCGTGCTGGCCACCTTCGCGATGGATCCTGTTGATGCCGAACACATCCTGTTTCCGCATCATCCGCCGTACCTACTACAGCCACAGTACCGGGCTGGATACACGCGTCCTCAGCAGCTATTAAGTGCGGCTTTCCCATCCACACAGCTTCCGTATACTTACCCGCAACGCCTGTTAGATAATTTTGTGGCTGGCGGCTTAGCGCTATCGCTCGCGTACGGCATAATGCACCCGTTAGACACGTTTAAAACCCAAGTGCAAGCGGCTGTTCACCACTCGCATACCGTCCAGCGACTGTCGCTGCACCAGTGGGCACGTCTGCTCGGACGAGGATTCTTCACTAGTTTCGTGGGTGCTGCGCCACAGGTGGGCTTGCGACACACAGACACTCGGTGTGCTCACCGACACACAGGGTGCACTGCGATTGTCCGCGTATGAGATGACCAAAAGCACGTTGCTTCACCTACCACCCGCCAATTCAGCGTCATCGCCAGTACCCGACTACGTGCCACATTTATTGCCGGTTCCTGCCTCCGCACTGGTACTTTCTTGGCCATCGATGTGCATTCGTTGCCAGCTAAACGCCATGTGCTATGTGCTGTATGCTAGGCCGCTGTGGTCGGCGACCTAACGTCGTCACTAGCGAAATTGCCGCGTGAGGTACTCACCACACGGCTTCAGGTCACGCCCGGACTCACCATGTCTGCTGCACTCAGGGATGTGCTTCGCTCTCACGGCCTGGTTGGCCTCTTTCATGGCTTCTGGTCCACGACACTTCGCGATGTCCCATTTATGATGACACTATTTACTAGCTACGAATTGCTTAAAGCGAAGTATCAGCAGCGCCATGGCGGCTCGGTTGCTATTCCCACTTCGGTGGCCACGTTATTTGGAGGCATGAGCGGCGCATTGGCCGGCTGGGTTACTACTCCCATGGACATGATCAAAACGCGCATCATGATGCTTCCAGCGGCCGAACGCACTGGCGTGCGTGGTCAGACAATGCGGCTGTGGCACGAGAGTCAGCATGTGCTCACTACGGCTGTGCGCCGTGCATGGACTGGCGGGGCAGCACGCAGTGTCTGGTGGTTCGGTATTTGCGCCATCTTCTTTCCTAGCTATGAATGGACTAAAAGCGCACTGGTCTCTTTACCGCAGAAATCGTTTAAATAAGGCGGTGAGATGTAGCGTGGTGTGGTATAGTATGGCGTGGTGTGGTATGACAGCAACACAATATGAGCGTGTGCAATGTAGGATAGCGCATCATAGACCAACGACAAAACATGTGTACGCAGTGTGCTGTATCGCTGTGTCCATAGTAAATTGCTTGCCATATAGCACGCGTGGTCAGCTCTACTATTTCGGGCAGAAAGGGGGAGATGCAGCGCAGGTGCAGCCTATAGCCGCTACAGTCCCACACACAGTTCGTCCACAAGCGAGTTGCGCTATTGTAGTCAGCAGAAAAGATTGCAGGGCTACTGCTTTGCCGTAGCGCTCCTTTTGCGAAGAGCAAAAATAGGCAGTGTTTTCTTTCCCAAATCAGGAGCGGGCCAATACTTGGTCAGCCAAAATGTGCGCGTCTGCTGCTTGTTTCGATTTCTGACCTTTTCGCGATGCATCTTACTGCTCTTCTAAACCTGCTGCCACTCGCTCTTGCAATTGCTGCAATCCCTTCTTTCTCTCAGCACAAGGAGGATTACGCAAGTCTCTCCACGATAACCAGCCCTAGACAAAGACCCTACTACCATCGTGTGCTCGTCGGCGGACCAGTGATTGCTTTCCTCGCCGAACGTCGTACTCATGTGCGGTAGGAAAACAGAGTGCAGCTGGAACGTACACAGCGGCCCGAGTCTGTTGTTCGTATCCGAAGCTTCTTGCACTATACGATCGACACGACACGCGACTTGAAAGACGCGCTAAACACCAACCACCAGCAACTGAACACCCAGAAATGGCTGGAGATACTGCAGCAGCGCATAAGCGCAACTGACGAGATGATGAGAGAGTATCCAAACAATCACTTTCCACACATCAGCCAACTGCTTAACCGTGTTTGCGCTGCAGTCAAGAAAGGAGACACCTCCGACTCAAAGCTTGCGTTAAACGCTTTAAAGAAAGAACTGAACAAGTTGGCCGGTGTGTACAACACTCCGATCTATCACGAATACCAGTACCAGAAGCTATCTGCACTGGTAGGCGGTGGATGGTTGTCTTCCGCTCGTCTAACCCAGCTGTTTCCTAGCACGCGGCCAACAATCTCGTGGGTGTCTCGGATCAATGACACACATGACTCACTCGTTCCACAGCTGGGCGGGCCCAAAGTCGTCATTGCAGATATGGAGGAGCTATCCAGAAAACTGCTTGGCGTGCCTTTCAAGTACTCTCAAGAGTGGTCCAACGTCATGCTAGAGTCCATATGGCCAAAGCACAACATGCACGTGACACGAGTCACTGCATCTCAACGTATTTGCTTCCCTTCTCCTTTCGCCGTGCTCACTCAGGCTGTGGCATATGTAGTGCGCTCGTTGTCGATGAACAGTGTGATGGGCATGTATGCAAAAGTGCATCACCATACATTTGCGCTGGTACCAGGCCCCATGGAGAGTGGCGAGCTACCAACGGACGGAGCAACGCATTGGTGGAACGTTGACTCTGAGCTCTTCAAGGCCAGGTATATTGGGGCTGGCAATGCAAAGGTATGGCACGATGTGCCGCTGCGAGCTCATGTGGACAGCTGACTGAGTATCTGGAATCCTATCCACAACCAATCGAAACCATGTATGTGGTGGAAATCAACTCTGCCACCACACAGCTGGCCCCTCTTCCATCATTATCGCAACAGGCTATAGACGAGCTGGCGAATGACTGTCAGCACTACCTACAAGTAGCTAGTGAGTTTGTGGAAGCGACGGCGAAGCGCGTGTATATGTCGCAACTCTCGTCGCCGCTTGCCATTGTGAACACCTTGAAAAACCTTTCCCGGAGGAGCAGCTTGCTGTTGCAAAAATACCATGAGCACGCAGAGCAGCAGCCCACAACGACCTCCGGTAGATCGACAGGTGCAATGTGTTTGTACATGTCCATGATACAGGACACCATGCAGGCATGTATTGCATCGCTCAATTTCCCCTCCAAATACCCGTCCGATCACTTGGGAGAGTCTGTAAGAAGTATCCGTCGATTTATCACTCTCATCGCATTGATGGGACGTGTGCCGTCAAATGGAAACGGTCAGGATGTAAAAGTAAGCATCGGTCGCTCCTTCGGCTGCTAACACGGTGTTAGAACATGTTGAACACTATGGTAATACCTGTTCGCAGGCATAGCTGATGTCCCATAGTTTAACGGCAACGACAGTCTAACGACCGACATCATAGACGGCTTTCTGACAAATCAGGTAACCATTTCTAGCTCACCCGTGAGACACTGACATGTGTATTAGGGTTCAACAATGGACGGAGTGCGTAAAGCATTGCGAAAACACGGTATCAACTTCACCGTTCTTCCTTTGACTCCAGGTAGTGGTTTCTGTGGCGGTGATGGTTGAGGCATAACGCGCGCGGGGGGTGGCGAACATGGCATTCATTGGGGTGGTAGTCAGAAGCCTGGAGTCGATACAAGATGCGCTTGGCTTCATCATAGTGGGCAACACGGAAGAGAAAGGAATAGAGGCATGTGTTCATGAGCCGCCAGCGCTGCAGAATCCGGACAATCGTATCAATCCCCATGGTGTATGGTATGGCATTAGGAATGATATTCCTTTCTACATCAACAAGGTAAGCACCAATGTCACGGTATTGCGTATTCACCGGTTGCAGGACAACATCTTGCAATTAAATGGATCTGAATTTATTGTGATCAATCCTCCTACACATCATACGTCCTCGGTGCTTCGGGGCGGCATCTGCGAGACAAGCCCATCTGTGCTTCACCAGCTAAACGGTTCCGCATTTTGTAAGTCCGGATGTTGTATTGCTTGATTGAGCGCTACCGCCCAACATCGCGCTCTCTACGCAATAGACAATACACCGTTGCCTTCATTACCCTTGTGTGTGTGTGCGTGTGCGTGGGCAATGAGTAGGGCTGATAGCGTGAGCCTACCGTTGCTACGTTATAGCAATGTAGAACGCCATGCCCACGCATCTACCTACTGCCATTGTATGCCAGCTATGGCATTGCCAGTGTGTGTAACTGACAGTGCATATATACAGCAGCAGCAACAGCAGCAGTGTCGTTACTAAGGGCAATAAATTCTTTTGTCATAACTATGTAGCAAGATGGTTCACATAAGCACACACCCTTTGGCAGGCTCAACAGCAGGCTCGGAAGCCTTCTCGATAGACTCGATCATTGTCGCAAACATCCGCTCAATGTTCTCACCATGTTTCGCGCTTGTTTCGGTGAAGCCGCATTTCCATCGCTCAGCGGTCTCTCTGCCCTCTTCCACACTCACCTCACGCTGCATGTGAAGGTCGCTCTTGTTTCCCACCAGCACCATGGGCACCCAGTTGGCGCCAATTGCATTCAGAACTTTATCGCGAATGACCTTTGCCATTTCGAGGGAGTTTCGGGAGGTGATGGCGTAGACGAGGATGTAGCCATGCACACCGAGGGCGTAGTTGGAGGGGAAAATGGAGAATTCATCTTGGCCGGCAGTGTCTACAATCTCACAGGTGTATTCTTGGCGCAGGTACTGGATGTGCTTTGTGAAAGTGTGTTCGATGGTGGGATAGTAGGAGTCAATGAAGTGGTTCTCAACGTATTGGATGGTCAGCGAGGACTTGCCTATACACCCCGCGTGAGCCGGACGGTGGACAGGCGCGGCGGCACACACCCACAGCGCGGTTCCCGAGAATCACAATCTTGCGCAGTTTCTGTGGATCCGAAGACGCTGTCATTGTCTGTGCTGAAACAAAATGGCAGTCACACACCTCCACATGATGGAAACGGAAACACGCTTGCGCCTGGCGATTTGGCATGCAGTTGCTAAGATTTGCGACGAGCAAGGTGGTGAACGTGCTGGCGGGTGTGCTGACTGGTGCTGACGAGCGTGTTGGCAAGCGGACAAACTGGACATCGAAGTGACCAACGTGTTCGTGGCATCGCTTGCTGAGCTGGTGTATGCGCAAACTGGTGTGTGTGCGTGTGTGCGTGCAGCTGTTCTGAGACAGATGGTACAGAAACAATGGCCAAGGATCTGCATCACTTTGCCAAGTGAGGTGGCACTGCGCGCGTCTGCTAACTACGCACACTTGTAGACACGCGCGACGCACCACCGTGTCTGGCGAGGATGTGAAGGTGGGTGCTCGCGCTCCCCTGCCAGCGTCACGCACTAACAAAGAGGTCAGCTGTGCGCGCGTAGAAACAAGTCGCTGGTGCGTTGTCGGTTGTGGAGCGCATGTAACGCGTGTTAGCACGAGCTCATCCACCAAGCCGCTGACACACTGGGACGTGACAAGGATGTTCGTAAGAAGAAAAAATAGGTTAAAACCATTGGTACGATTGCGCTAGCCGTGTAAATGCTGATGGCACTGGCGCTTCCAGTTTCAAGTGTTGCTTTGCTGTCCAGTTCTGTCGTTGTGAGTCGTCGTCACATCCCATCCCGCATTCCATCCTACCTCCAATACTAGCTTCCTTGCATGCAGGTAAATTCTAACATCGTCTTTTATGATCTTTTTCTATACGCAAGCATTCGTTGTTAGTGCATGTATGGACAGGCGAGAGGTGAGAGGCGAGAGGCGAGAGGCAAGGGGCAAGGGGCAAGGGGCAAGGAACAAGAGACGAGCTTACCATGGCGGTGTCGTTTATGTATCCATATTTACAGTCTCCCAGTATCGGTGCTATGTCGTCCCTTTAGACGCAAAACACTGCTGTGTTGCTCGTACCTTTTAGTGCTTGCGCGCAATGCACGCGCAGTTGATGCTTCCTTCCTGTCTCAGGCCATAGTTCTAACCATGCCAGTTGCCAACCACTAGGAGTGATGGTTGCCTGGCGTTTCACCGCAAACCTCGTCACTGCTTTGACACCTGTGTGTACAGACACGCGTGAGGTGTTGATACGCAGCAATGCATACCATTATCTGCGATCGTCATTTGCTCTCTTCCATAATACCAGATCTGCTTCAGACACGTTTCCAAACAGCCTTGTTTCTGAAGTTTCTGTCCGGGCTGTAGCACTACAATGGCCTCATACTGCAGATGGTTTAGCAGCGTCCGCGCTAATGTATCTACCATTTTGCTGATAGCCTCGCTGTTCTGAAACCGGCTGCTTAGCAGCGCTGCCGTGTCGCGGTTCTTCGCCACAGCCACTAGTCCAGACACATCCTACTAGGTCACCCGGTGACACTGAAGGACGGCATACTTTGTCGAGCCGATGGACGCGCCGTAGTGTACACATGCTATTCGCGCCTGCGATGTCAGCACTCCAAGTGCTCAGTTGGCATACCAATCAACATACGGTCGAGATTGACAGATGTCTTGGATCCGCCTAAACCAGGTGATATTTACGGGCAGTCGTTGTGCTACCTTGAACAGCTAGCCCAGCAGGCTTGTTGATGGCGAGTAAATTGTCGTCTTCGTAAATGGTCCACTGCTTGATGTTCTGGACAGACGAGGCGTCGTGCACCTCATCCGATTCCTTTATCTGCAGCGTTTCCGGTAGAGTGATGGTGTTTTCGGCCGACAAACGCGTTGTCGCGATTCCAGGCTGACCATCGACAAGCACCTTTTTTTCCAATGCTTCTACTGAGCAGTGCGCACATAGCAGGCAGCCACCTTCTTCTCGCGCAACAGCTTCTGCACAAGCGAATACGGCAAGCGGAAGCGTGTGCGCAAATAGCGATCGAGACGTTGTCGCGCGTCATCAACCGGCACGCGGTGGATCCGCGCAAGCATGCGCGAGCAGTCGCGTGCATTCTCCCAAAACGACATGGCCGACTCCGACGCGCATCTGCTTGAAACACTTGCTATGCCATCCGCGTACGATTCCGAGGAACGCGACGACGACGAAGACGATGACGACGACATGCTTGAGACGTCAGACGAGCTCTTGGCGGTAGTGTGCATCGCGGGTGCAAGCTGGTCCCAAACACCCAGCGCGCTAGGAAGCACGACGCATACAGCTAGCGGGCGGTAGTGGATGTGGCCGCACAGGACCAAAAGGCGTGCTGGAAGACTATAAGAAGTTCCAGATGGTGGAGCAGGAACGCCAGCGCATGCGGCAGCAGGTGGCGTTGGACAGCAGCTGGCAGACAATGAGCCACGCACCCACTGAAATGGATCCCGACGACCTTGCCGCATACCAACAGTACCGTGATGGGCGAATGAAGGAACTGACCCAACAACGGTACTTCTGATGCATGGTACACGGAGATTGGCTCATTTCTGCCCCCCTCTCTCTCTGGGAAATACTGTGTGTGCTACGCAGGAGTATGGACAGAAAACGGTTTGGCACGTTCAGGGAACTGACGCTGGACCAGTATATCCCAGCAGTGGACGAGGAACTGCCTGATGTATTTGTGTTTGTTCATATATACGAGTCGGTAGGTGGAGTTGCTCGCTCACTCGCCCACCCTCGTGCATGTAGCATATTACCGACTGCAAACTCCTGAACGAGCACCTGCTCACACTTTGTGGTCGCTATCCTTTTGTTAAGTTCCGATGCATACGTGCTCGTTTTCTTGATTTTGACGCGGGTGTGCTGCCCGCACTCCTGGTCTATCGCGACAAACTACTAATTGGCAACTGGATGCGCGTGTACGACGAGTGCGGCGAGAAAGACCTAGACACGCTTGAATCCTTTTTGCTTGAGTGGGTGGTCCTTGCGGGACGAGCGGGAAGACTCACGCGTCCTAGGCACGGCGTGCTGGCTGCCTGATGCAGGCGCGCACAGTTCCGAGCAGTCCGCAGCATTTTTCTCGCCCATGTCTGCCGCCAGCAACACTGTTTCGCTGGACGCCATTCTCGTCGATGCCGTAGCCCGCATAGGTTTTCGTAACACTGTTTTCATTTCCGCTGAGCAAGTGTAAGACGCGATCAATCTCAGCATCAAAGAGCAGACGGACACGCGATTGCAGCAGCACTGCCAACTGCAGCAGCGCCTTAACACCGTGCGTCTCCCACCACCTACGCTTCTCCAACTTACCACAAAGCAGATCCTCCTAAGCATCCGTACGCAGCTGGAGCACAAGCACGCTGTGGACTCGCATAGTGCCCCCTATGGCCAGCTGAGATGAGCAAAACGCGTTTTTTCCATCCTTGCCAGTATCCACAGCCATTTATTGTAAAGCATACATTCCCTAGCGCGCTCTAGTATCGGCCAGACACCGATTGATGGCCGCTAAATAGGCACGCGCGCTTGCTCCTACCGTGTCGGTGTCAGTTGCGTGTCCGCTCCACACATTGCCTGCTCCGCTCCTGCTGGTGCTGCCCAGCTTGAGAAACACGTCTGCGAGCGCGTCTGCGCCGCTGCCCACGCTGCGCACTTCGTAGTGCCGCAGCTCCAGTCTGTCGGTCTGCTGGGTGATGCGCTGGAGCACAGCGTAGATGGCTTCGATGGGCCCATTCCCAATGGCAGCATCCACGATGCGTGCTTCTGCATCGCCATCAGCAACCTTGGCTTTGGTATCCACCACGGTGACCGTTGCTGTTGTAATCACGCCGGTACCCGCCACCACCATCCACGTCTCCAGGCGGTACCGATCCACGTGGCTACGTCCGTGAGAAGGCGCATCCGCCGCAAGCGCCAGCAAGTCTGCGTCCGTCACGCGCTTCTTCGTGTCGGCCAGTCGTTTGAAGCGTTCAAACACATCGCTCACTTCCGAATCCGCGAGATCCAGGCCAAGAGCAGACAGCTTGCTCTTCAGCGCGTTGCGTCCACTCAGCTTGCCAAGCACGAGCGAACTACTCGGCACGCCAACCACTTCCGGCCGGATGATCTCGTAGGTGGCTGGGTGCTTCAGCACACCATCTTGGTGCACGCCTGACTCGTGGGCAAATGCGTTCGCGCCCACGATTGCCTTGTGCGGCTGTATGGGCATGCCGGAGCAACGCAGCACCATCTGCGACACGCGGAACAGCTGCGTGGTGTCGATGTGGTGGCGCACGGGATAAAGGTGTGGATGTGTGTACAGCGCCATCACCACTTCCTCCAGCGACGTGTTTCCCGCCCGTTCGCCAATCCCGTTGACGGTCAGCTCCACTTGGCGCACACCACCCAAGATTGCAGCCAGGGTGTTCGCCGTAGCCAGACCCAAGTCGTTCTGGCAGTGTGCTGACCAGACGACAGTGTGAGCACCCGGTGTGTGCTCACGCAAATACTCAAACAGAGCGCGGTACTCTTCGGGTGTGCAAATCTGGCGCACCGCAAGTGAGTTCAGGCTGGCACACGCGTGCTCCTACGCCCACGGTGTCTGGCACGTTGATGGTCGTAGCACCAGCCTCGATGACAGCACCCAGCACCTGCACAAGGAAGTCCTTGTCGGTGCGACCAGCGTCTTCCGGACTGAACTCGATGTCGTCGCACAACGACCTGGCCAGCCGGACAGCTGCCATCGCACGCTTCACACACTCTTCACGAGAAATACGGAGTTTGTGCTGCAGGTGGATATCGGAGGTGGCCAGGAACGTGTGTATGCGATGCCTGGGCGCGCCTTTCGCCTGCTATCAGTATACAGCTGGAACCTTTGGGGGAGAGGTGGGAGTGGAGGTGGAGGTGGAGGTGGGGGCGGGGGCGGGAGCGGAGACATAGATGGCAATGACAGTGATAGCGATGACAGGGCTACATACTCTTTACAGCCTCGTGCGTGCGTCGGATGTCGTGTTCCACAGCTCGCGAAAGCCCGCAGATCACCATGGGTTTCCCAGACGCCTCACGGCCCTCCATGCGCGAGCCGACTTCACGAGCAATGCGCGACACGGCCAGAAAGTCACCGTCAGACGACACGGGAAACCCGGCCTCGCACACGTCCACGCCCATCCTCGCCAGCTGCGTGGCAATCTCGACCTTCTCGTCAGCTGTCAGCATCACACCAGGCGACTGGTGGATGGTCAGGGGTGTGGTGGCGGTGTGGTGGTGATAGCAGCGCTGCTTGCCTGTTCTCCATCCCGTAGTGTTGTGTCGAAGATGCAAAGCGACTCCATGTGGAGAGCGGAGAGAGGGGAGCGGAGTGTGCGTGCGTGCGTGCGTGGGAGACAGTTTTGTCAGCTGCCAATTATGCGTGTGGACCAAATGAAGGAGAGTTACGTTGCCCCGCTACAACTTTCCCACTTCAGTGCTGGTTGAAGGTTGCGAAAGGGCTTCCAGTAAGTAGGGAGCAAGTGGGGTATGGGTCCCCTCTCAAATATGGTTTGTTATCCGTGGATGGAGTGTACCACCTGCTGTGACACCAAGAGGGTGCGTATTTCAAGAGCATAGAGCTGGACTACGTATACTTTTGTAAGTCCATTGTACAGTAACATTTCCAGGCACCATCCCAGAGGGTATGGCTGCATACATCGGCGTA
>QZWT01000023.1:0-62003 GCA_004114315.1 Cochlonema odontosperma | reverse complement strand
GGGCGATGGAGGCAGTCGGCACAGGGCCTTCCGCCAGCGGACAGAGATGGGGCGGCGAGGCCAGCGAAAGATGGGCGTGGAGAAGCGAGGCGACGGAGAGGTTACGCGCGGCATTAGTGCGCGGAGGGTAAGGGTGGAAGGGCGGTGGCGAACACATAGCACGAGAGCGAGTGTGCGAGGGTGAGTGTGACGAGGAGAACGAAGAATGTGCGCACGTGTGTTGGGGAGGGTGGGAGGGCGTGGCGATCGACCGCGTGGACCGCGCGTAAGCAAGGGGGAAGGGAAGAGGGGAAGGAAGGGATGAAGAAGAAGGTAAGAAGAAGGTAAGAAGGAGTAAAGAGAGAAGGTAAGAGAAGGTTATCACAGTCAACTAAAGCAGCCAGCGAGAGAAAGGATGGCACACATGCTGGCTCCTTGGTGTATGGCCATGTCAAACACAACAAACAGCAAGCACAGCGTGGTGTTGCATCACCGTAGCGAGAATGGACAACAACGACGCAGCACAACACAGTGCTAGTGCGAGTGGTTTCAGTTGCAGTTGCAGTAGAGATGCGCACACCCCACATCCTCCACATCCTCCACGAAGTTATGTACAACACAATGCACATCAATAGCACATCGACACAACGACCTTCCTTACACTACTGCTGCATAATCGGTTGCTTCTGGGTGATCACAACGCATACACTGCCCGCAAGAAAGCAGTTCAGCATCTATAAACACAATAAGCAGAAGCACATTTCTCTGCGCACTTACTATGTCCGCGATAGCAGCCTTCTTCCTGATGACAGTGAAGAATATCCCACGTCGATCCTGCTCTGCTTCTCCCACCGAGAACACATTGGGCACACGGCGAAACATCTTGACGCGAGGCTCCTGATTGGTTGCGCATGGTAACACCAAGATGACTCCAATGTCATTGTTGCTCCACTTTGCATCTTTGTTTGTCCAGCGTCAGTGGTGGCGGATGCGCGCTTACGCGTGTACGTGTACCTTTGGTAAGATCTGCCGTCGTGTATCCAGACGTGGATGCTGCGTTTACCAGCTGCTTGACCTTGCTCCTTATGTCGCCCGTCTGCGGATGTGTGGTGAGCAGAGGAAGAAGACATGGCGGTGCTGCTACCTCTTCCTTGCTTGTGTCCCATGCTTTCAGTGCCGCAATCAGTGGCGATCCCTTGCCAAACTATGTGGTTGGCCCATCCCCCCGTGTTACAACATGTTGCATTGCAGCACCAGCGTACACACATGCGCGCAAGGAGACATACCACGAGTTGTGCACTGTTCTATTGGCGGGTGTGTGAGTATGCAACACCTACCGACGCGGACCACCCCCACCACACCGTCACCCGCATGCACATACCTCCAGATCGCTCAGGCGTGCATCCACCGGCACCTGTTCGGCAACCAGAAACGCATGCATGCTGCTGTACATGCCACGAAACACTTCTTTGGTGGTGACAGTGCGATACGAACTTGGATCATCGTCAATGCGGGCCATCCAGACCATGTCGTCCACCATGTTCTGGAAGAAAAAGCGGCGCGAACTGGCACGCTGTCCGCTAGGCAGTGAACGCAGCATGCTCATCTGCGAGCGATACTTCTGCATGAGTGCATTTGCATCCTCCGTGATCTTGTTGAGCACCTTCCACACATCCGCCCTCTTCATCTCCACGGGTACTTCTTTCCTATGGATGGCTGTCAGACAGATGTGTATGCACGCAGTGTACAGATACTTTTTTGTATGCACATCCGAGCCTTCAAACACTCCTCCTTCTGGAAAATACACTTTGTACAGTGTTCGCATGAACAGAACACACTGCCGGACGAACTGCTCTCCGCTGTCCACACTTGATACAAGCTCCTTATCGAGTCCTGACGCCGCCACATCGTCTGTGCTCCACGCATAGGAATGCGGCGATAGCTTCAATGGTGCACCACTATGCCCGCCGCGATTGGCGGGCGGCCATACACTAGGCCATTTGTATTCTTCTGATGATCTCACTGCTGCAGGAAGAGAGGTGGCCCGTTCTGGCGTGTTACTTTCCTTGGCCTTAGGCTTTGCAATGAAAATAATGTACACCGCCTTTCTTCTACCGCTGTTGTCGTGATAATCGCGCAGACAGGCGGCAAGCTGCAAACATGAGCAGGACGACGGATGCAGACACGCACACGTACCTCTTGATCTGTACCAATGAACTCAGGCTCGTTGAGATTGGAATTGACATTCCACCAGTATCTTTCGCCATCCCCTGGAAGCGTATACCGTGCAGGCTGTGTAGGCTGCTTAAAGGGACCAGGCACGATGGCAAACATATGCCTTGGGATAGCAACAACAAGCCCCGCCACATCGGGTGTCAGATTTATGAGCACTGCATGGCGCGCAGAGTGAGCGGCCGTCATAACATGCTAGGCCTTACGGTTGGCAGGAGAGGTCCCAGTCACGTCCATGTTGTGGTTTCGCAGCACACGCATGAATACGACCGAAGATGTGCCATCATCCCTGCTAATGCCTTTCAGACGCTGCTCTGTGTCTTGCATGTCTGTCCACTCGATTGCCTCTCTGCCCAGCTAGGAGAAGGAGGAGTGTACACGCAGCATTAGCCCACGCTGTGAGAGAGTGATGCATACCACAGCGTTGATAGAATACTAGGAGCGGGTGTGTGAGTAAGGAGAGTGCCATGGAGAGAGGAGAGCGAAACACCCACCATTACACACCATCTATCTAACCCGCGCTGATGGAACAGTGGATTGCGCATCTGCAGCAGCATGGAAAACACAAGGTTAGCCGTGGTTTTCAGTGTTTTCACCAAATCGGTTGCAGCATTAGCCAGTTCTTTGGCTTTGGTGTTCAGAGACTCTTTCCACTGTGACAATGGTTCGTCCGTATGCGCAGTCAACATCGGTTCCAGCCTAGCCAACAGAACACGCAACGCTTCCAACGCTTCCTGTGCTGGTGCTGGTGCTGGCGTGTCCTTCGGTGCTTGATCACTCTTCTCGGGTAGCACGGACGTGCAAGCAGCCAGTGCCTTGGCGATGGCCCTTCTCACGTCAAGCACTGCGTTGAACAGCACGAGTTTCTCGGGTGAGCGCGTGGCCTCCTTCACCACCACCTCGCGTGTGGTTTGTGCTGTTTCACGAGCACCATCGGTTGGAGTGTTGACTGTATGCACAGTGCGGATGAAACGTGGATAGGCGGCGAGCGGGTTGAGCTCAGATGCAACAACGGTGGTCTGTCCCCCTGGGGAAGCGAGCACGGGTAGCGTGTGGTACTGTGCTAGCCAGAGCACAAGGATGAGAATGGAAGTGGTGTGGTGCAGCAGCATGCTGGCGGTGGCGGTGCGTGGGAGGAGGACAAGAAACAAAGCAGTTTGTAGTGCGCAGCGCTGTGCCGCTTTGGGAAGACCGCTCGGTGAACAGCCTTTTCTGGCTCAGTGGGCAGCGCCATTTCCCCGCCTTCTGCCTGCGCTTGACATTTCTTTCGCAAGAATGCTACTTCTCCGCTTTTTCTCACGTTCAGCGAAGAAACATTCAGCATGAGTGTAATGTGGGTTTATTGGGAAGATTGTGAAATGACAACAAAAGTGAAACAAATACACACATTCAGCTGAGATGGTGGAGGGCTTTAGGCCAGCGGCTGTGCCAAGTTCTTCTGGATCATCTCGCGTAGTTGATCAGCTAAATGGCGCTCTTCTTCTTTGGTGATTGCCAACTCCCGTTCTAGCTGTTCTACCGTGAGCGTTGCTGCTGCATATTTTGAAATGGCTTCCGTCTTTTCGGGAATCATTGCCGCTGCCGCCACCAATGTTGACGCGGCTGCGTTACTCGACGCGGAGACTGGGAAGGGGTAGGCCGAGAGCTTCGCGGTAGCGCTAGTGAGAAGGTTTGCGTATGTGTTGGTGGCGGTTGAGCTGCTGTTTTCAACATCGTTTTTGGAAAGAAGATTGAGCTGCGTGAGCGCAGTAAGGACCCCGGGGAACAGGTCTTCCAGCGCGTTCGACGCACCGCTCGTGTCGCCCATCGACAGCTCCTGGCAGAATCGATCAACGAACGCAGCTAGGTTTGAGTGATCAACATCCGTTAAACCCACGTCTCCGTCCGCGGAAAGAAGCAGTCGCGATAGCGTTTCCGAATGATACTCCGTCGAGCCGTCGAATCGCGCTTCCACCACCGCTTCAAGTTCGCGGATAAACTGGTCAGCTGCATTGTTTCGCACCAAAGCAGAATGGTCGTTCGCGTTTTCCTCGAGCGAAGCTGCGTCCGATTCGCAGACAACAGGCGGACGGCACGCAGCCTCTTCAGGGTGATCTGCGGATCTTGAGGCTGCTTCATCCGTCGCCAATGGTGCTTTTGCAAGAGTGCTTCCTGTAGCATTGGCGGCTGCGGCTGCAGCTGCGGCTGCCTTTTTCCTTGCCTTCTTGCTCAACGCCTTTGTCGGTGCGGGTGCTTTTTTCGTCTGACGCTGCTGCTTCTCTGGCAATACGGCGCTTGCAGCAGGAAACGTGGTGACTAGAGAGGCCTCGACGGATGGAGAATGGGCGATGCTGTCTGCAGCATGCGTTTCCCTTCGTCGTTCTGACAGCGGGCTCATCGGCGCAGTGTCACGCTTGTGCACACCGTTTGTTTCTGCACGCGCATTCGATAGCGCCGACCGTCGGCGTCTGTTGTCCATCCGCGACTCGAACGAAGATGCATTAACGACTTGCTTCGCATTTTGCGTGCCATCAGCGTTGAGGTTTCCACTGCTGCCACTATCAGGCCGCAACAGTTTCGTGATTGGCTTTTCTTCGTGTGCAGACGGTGTGATGGCTTTAGATCGAATATCCGCGGCAAAGCCTACAGCAGATGTTGTGGCGTTGATTGCACTACTACTGCCAACAATGGCATCTGTTGTTGTTGTTGTTGTTGTTGGTACTGCTGTGGGTGCTGTTGCTTTTTCCGGCAATGTCAGAGTGTGAGAGGTCAGTTCGATAGCAGGCGCATCTCGAATGGTGTAATTTTCCGGCGGCCCTATCCAAGTTACACCGAAAAAGTCATTCGCAACATACCTTGGGAATTGCTAAGGTGCTGGCTTGCTGCGACCTGCTGAAAAATAGGCAGTCTGCTATTCCGTGGCGTGTTGTCATCGACTGCCAATACGATGTTCGAGTAGTTTGTGCTGTTTGTAAGTAGTTCGAAAGCCGAAGCACCACCTAAGTTTGAGCTGGCAGGATTCCACTCGCTGGCTGTGGGCATGCGCACAGACATAATAGCAGGGTCGTAGAAAGGAAGTGCTTCGTTCGGTGAGGCCGTAGCAGTGGGAGATTTCGTGTTTGCTTCTCGCGCCTGCGCAGCTCGCAAAAATCCAGTAAGCAGGATTTGTGTTTCCTGGAGACTAGCCACACATGGAGCGAATGTCTCTGCCCTGGGGGGTGGTTGTGACGGACGGTCGGCACCATAGGAAGAGGGTTGTGGGATGGAGGGGGAAGGTCTACTGATGGCGTCGAAGCCGTAGTGCATACCGGCAAACCGTGACGCCAGTGGTGCGAATGTGCTCTGTGGCTGTGGAACCCATGTCGCGTCGTTGAGAACGCGTTCTTGGCTTGATGGGGGCAAGTAGGTAGGTAGTGTGGAGGTGTTCAATTGGGCAAAGCCAAATCGTGAGCTCACTCGCTCACTCATACCTTCGCTGGGCCGTCGCATTGGTGATACAGGGTCGGTGGGTGGTGTGAGCTTCTGTTGTCTGCTGACGTCAGTGACGTTCTTGTGGTCGTTGTCGGGAAACATTGGCGAGTAGACAGAGCCGAACGACGGGGTCACCGGCATCGTCGGAATCGGTTGCAGGGGGATGATCGGATCAAGCGCACGTATTGGATGTCCATCTGCCAGTTTCCTGCGGTGATGAGCCGGAATGTTTCGCTCAACGGAGCCAAATGGATCGAATGAGCCTTGATAGAGAGAATCGGTGGGGATGGAAGGATGGATTCCACTTTCGGGGCGCATTGCCGTACCCAATAAATCCGAAAACGGGCTCACACCGATGGCCAGCGAATTGCCCACCAGATTCTCTAGTAAATCGTTCGGGATCACAGCTACGCTCTCTGATGCTGATACGACGGTTTGCGTCGCTCCGTCTAGCGCGGCTGGTGCGGCGTCTACTTGCTGGTGCAGATCGGTATGAGGCCCGGATAACTGGTTGGCGATTAAGAGGGGATGCGCAAAAGGAGGTAGTGAGGGAAACGGAGGGGGGTCTGCTTCTACAATGACTGCAGCGTTTTCAGCTGCAAGGGTCGCATTGTCCTGCTGCGTGACAGTGACATCGTCCTTCTCAACCGTGAGTGGTGGCTCTTTGGCCGCACTTGTTGGCACTTCAGTAGGCGCAGTTGATGCAGCACCTTTCGCAGGAACGTCGTTCACTACCGAGGCCTTTTCGCTGTGTTTCGATTTCTTGGCTGCGACATCGCTGTGCTTCTCCGTAGCTGGCGCGTCCACTGTTTCCTCCGCAACATCCGATCCCTCTAGAAGCTTTTTGGCCTTTTGACGTTTCACTTCGGTCCGCGATTGCGTGGTAGCTGCTTTCGATTGCGGCGGCTTCTCTGGCGGTATACGCATCTTTTCCGCTACCCTGCGCGTCTTCTCTAGTGCTGCTTTAGGGCTTGAAGCACTTTCCGCTGCCTCGACCGTCTTAGCTACCGGTGTCGAGCGTCGTTGCTGACTAACATTGGTGAATAGAATGCGGTGTGTGCTGGCTTCCGGCTCCTTTCCAGCAACCGAAGGCTGTCTGAGGTCCGTGTTGCTGACCGATTTTGTTGCCCATGACGCTGTGGCTGGAAGAGCCGGCAGCTCACTCTCTCGCTTATGGTCCTCGTCGAGCTTCAGGCCAAGGATTTGTGCTTGCTTAAGCTTGATGGGTGCATCTGCAAACACCGGTGGGCCGTATGGCGAGCTAGCGGCAGCTGCGGTGGCACTGCCAGACAAAGCTCCACGACCTAGTGAGGGAATAGCAGATTTCACCGTGATCCCTGCTTCCTGGAACGCCGGGTGATCCCGAATGGAAGAACTGCTAAACATCACCATGAGCATAAGCATGAGCATGAGCATGGACACACATACTTCGAGGCGGTCTCCTCTCTTCCCATTGCCGCGACTTCTTCTCCTGGCTCGTGTAGGAACAGACAGTGCGGATTGGTGCAAGGAACGCTCCGTACATAGGACGAGCAGTACTTCGTCGTTCCAAATGCCGCGCGTATAAGCTTTCCATCAAACCGGCTACCATCCACTGCAGCCACGCATCGAGAAGCGTCGTCCTTGTGTTGGAAGGTGATGTAGACGGACGCCGTGCCACCGGTTGTGTTGGATTTTTTGTTGACGAACACTCGTATGATCTTGCCGAATTGCCCAAAGAAGTCAGCCGAGCGTAGTGTCTGTAGCACCGTAAGCCAACAACGTCGAATAAACCGGCTTCCGCAGACGTACCTCTTCGCTTGCAGCCTTGCTGGACAGACCCAACACATAGACGAGATTCTTCTGCACAACACGCACGATAGAAAGCTGACGTCGCTGCTCTTGTTCGGTGTCTTTCTTAATTTTGATCCTAGTGCGCTTTTCCGCTTTGAGTCGTGCAAGTCTAGCGCAAGTGAGTGCTACGCATGCTACGGAATGCCAACTCCTCAGCTGTCAACGGCGTGAATTCCACCGGGTTGTCCGCGTAGGGCCGTCGACAACCCGGACAGCCGCCTCCCATTTCCCGGATCTTGTTCCAGCAGAATCGACACACCTACACAGTCAGCACTGGAGCGTGGTCTGACTCACCAGACAGGCACACTCGCACGGTCGAAATCGGCGGTCCGATAAATCAAGCTCCTCGCAGCAGACTGGACACTGAAACTCGTCCTCTTCTGACATTAAGGGCGATACACTAAAGGCTAAGCATGAAGATGCGATGGAACCGTGTACAGGATAAAGCGATATCAGCTGGTTGACAATGTCGGATAGGTGTCAGTGGCCCTTTTGAGTGGCGCTTTCAGTCAACTTTTTACCCAAAGAATTCAGGGTTGATTCGGTTGTCCTTCGATGAACGGCCGCCACGCCGGACACCTGTCAACGCCAACGGAAAAGCATGCAACGGAGTGTCCAGGGTTGCCACTGCATGTGCGGCGTGTCTATTGTCGTAACAGAAACGCTACACACCGCCGCTCGCGTTCCACGCATGCAGAGCCATGTCGTGTTGTACGCATAGCAGTCTCACCGCACGACATCCAGTATATTCGTATGCCATTTGACTAAATGGTTCAACTTCTGTTGTCGTTCAAGAGGCACGTTGTTGCTGCGAGATCAGCAGTGTCCGCAATTGCAGCACAATGCTGCTATTCTGGCAGCGCTACGTCGTCCCTCCGACCGCTCCACGGGATGTGGCCAAGGACGCTGTTCACGTAGTGTCACTCGCTCTCCTTTATCAAACGGTTGCACACGTGCAACTACAACAGGAGCCTTGCTCGCTTCGTTTCTCTAGACGACAGCACACATACACAAGGTGGTGTCCGTTGTTGTGTGCTGGAATGCATACACCTGGCTGTGGGTACAAACGGCATCTAAACAGCTTCCTTGGCGAGCGCATCTCCAAGCGATCCCTCCAGAGGCAGTGGGTTGCTGAATGTCTCGTGCAAAAAGGTGGCCATGTGTGCATGGACTTGCTGCAACGTGGAAGAGACTTCTGGCTTCGGAGGCACTGGGCGCACCGGTCGCGGCTTCGGAACCGCGCATACAGGGTGTTTGTTCCAAAGCCAATCTGAAAACGGATCATAGGCAGCATTCAGGCTTGGCATGTTCAGGCTTGCACGCAACCAATCTATCTCAGGGCGCTGTAGCACCGAATGGAGATTCTGGTTGTATCGTTGGCACACGTGGCGATCCGTTGCCGATGCATTCGTTGTCCGTGTGACAGATACATTCTGCTGTGTAGGAAGACGCAGCAAATGCGCCTCTGGCAGAGTGAGCACCATGCAGCGGCATGCACGACCCACCGGTGGTGAACACGAAATTGGAGTCGAGCTTGTTGAGCGGGTGATCTAAACAAAGCAGACGTATAAGCGGTTTGCAAAAGACTGTGGGATGCCATACCCAGTTCGAACAGAAGCAGCAGGTACTTCAGTGTTTCGCTGAGAAAAAAGCTTTCCATTCGCGCATCTAGCTCTTTCGTCTGCACATCGCGGATGCCCGCGTAGCCACACGACGTCCGACAATAGCGCTCGATGTCCTTGACCATTGCCTCGCCCATCTGGAGGTAGAAAGGATCTTGCGTGGCCTGGTAATGAGCGGTGTTATTAACACACACACGCATGCACACACACACACAGTTTATACCTGGTAAAGAAAGTAGATGGACTCAGCGAGCTCGGGGCGGAGTGGATACGCAGTGCCTCCCGTGTGATTATGGTTGAAGTTGTAACGTTCGGGGAACGACGAGTATTTGAGCCATATATGGGAATGCACAAGATTGAGCTGCACGGCATTTTCCACGTCTCCATAGAGCACCTAGAGTGGTGGTCAGATGAGCGATTGAGGATAAGTGTCACGCAACAGGTATACCTGCAGTCCTGGAAAGAACGCGGCCAGACTGTCGATCCAGTCTACGCACATTTGCGCTGTGTCCATCTGAACGTGCAGGTAGAAATAGCCGCTCGTGTCACGCGACCATTCCATGACGGCAGCGTATGCCACATCGAACATTTCCAAGTATTCCGGATCACCAAACAGAATGTGTGCTTTGAGCAGGTATTCGTACCACGAATCTACGCCTGAGCCAATGCCATGGCAAGGCCCGGTCCACTGCGTGTAAGCGAATAGCGCACTGAGGTATGCAGACAACCACGCACTTTTCCGGTGACGGGATTGATGGTCTCGCCCACCAGATCCAAATGCGATCTTCGCTGCCACAGCGACTTCAGCGCTCTTTTCGCAGCCCTCTACAGTATGTGTGCGAGAACGAGAATGCACACCACACACCTCGAAGCGGTAATCACCCGTCAAGCGGCTGAGAGCGCCAAATTCAAGAATCAAGGTGCCTGCAGCGGCAGTGTTTGTGTCAGACTGACAGTTTGGCTTCAGCGTGAAAAGATTGGTATGCCCGCATGGGAGGCCGGTGTGTGTGACATTGAACGCCGGCAGCAGCCGCTCGCCCAGATCGTAGGCAAGATGCAATAGTTTTCCGTCGTAGCCGTCTATTTGGTATCCGAAAGTTGGGTCGGTGGCCAGGACGTGCGCTGACAGCTAGCATCGCCATGACCTCGTGGGAGACCACTGGGCAGACGCCCTACCAGTCCACCGAGAATGCGAATGTTCACTTCAAACACGTTAAGCGTTAAATCCGTGTCGAACGACAATCGATCCGAGACCAATTTCACTGCCTTTTCAAACTCAGTCTGTCCATAGAACAGCTAAGAGAGAAGGGTAGGTGTGTGAGTATGAGTGTGTGAAGGTGTGAGGATGCGATGACACCCATGTACTTACTGCCACGCTATCCAATGCATCGACAAGTGTGAGCATATAATCGCCCATCACTTGGTTTGTTATCCTACACACCACATACATGAACAACACCACTGTGTACACACATACATATCCGCAAGAAGTCGTTGACGCGGCCCACAGGTCATCGGGTCCAGCTTGAGGCGCGTTCACAGCGACAGGTGCAGACGACACGCCTACCTCGTCTGCCGGAAAGGCAAAGGTCATGTAATTGAAGAAGGCGTAATAAAACATATCCTAAACGGCTGTCCAATCGACGCTACCTCATCGGTAGGACACCACGGCTACCTGTACTTGTTCTCTGGGACGTGTTACGACTGATGACCCGCACCACCCATCACCGCTCACCTACTTCAGCTGTACGACACGTGCAGGCGTGATTCTACCCGCCACTTCGCTTCGAACATCCAGCACACACCAGCTGCACCAGAATAGCCAGTGGACGATCCGCATGTCGGCTGAAACTTGCCACTGCACCGCACGCTGCCTGAGAAATGAGAGGGAAAAATCACACGTTGCACTTGAACGACGACGCGTGTCGCAGAAGGTGAAGCGTCTGCTTCCGGTGCTGCTGCTGTTTACTCCCACTCGCTGTGACACGATGGGTAGGCGATTGTTGTACACAACCGTTGCGCACATGGGAAATGCATTGCGTGGATCCACACGGCAGACATGCGCGGGTGTGTTGCAGCGCATGCCGAATATGTTCACTTCTGTTGCCCATCAAAGACCAGGCGGCGTAGCCAGGGGCGGCAGACGGTTCGATCTGTGTTGCATTGGCTGATTGTTGCAGTGATGCCTTGCTGGCGTGGACAAGGCAGACGACAGACACATCCCTGTCCAAGGTAGATATCTTCTTTTTCCCGCTGTATCAACTGCTTTTGTGCCATCCTCTAGGTCAGACATGGACCTAAGCCACCTCCTTCCCTCTCCACGTACAGCACAACCGCCATCACTGCCTCGCAGTGAGCAGCAAACACCTGCGTGTTGTTAGCTGCACACCTTGCTGCTGCTTCTGCAGCGTTAGTCATGTGGCACCCGACTTGGAAGTGTGACACAGAGCGGCGCATCCAACAGGCCCTGCTTCTTTGGATGGTGTGGCTGCAGCCATGCGTTCCTGAAACACACCACGTCCCCACACGCAGTGTTGCCGTCCTCATCCGTCGAGTGCTACCACTGCACCGGTCACGGTAGTGCTATGAATGCCAACCACCATGCTTTGGCCACGATGAGATATGCGTGTTGTGTGGTAGCGGAGTACGAAGGAACATAAGCTTAGCGGTGTTGGCGGTGTGATTCGCTGTGTTGGGTGCCACGCTGTAAAAGGCTGCTGCTGCCACACTATTTTTGCACCTCCGCCTCTCTTTTTTTCTGCTGCTGCTGCTGCAATGCGTCTGCTGTCTACACTCACGCTGCTGCAGTTGGTGGTGCTTGCCGCTGCCACACAGAGAGGACATAAAGAACACACACTCGCCACAAACAACAACAACAACCCCGTCGTCTACTACGCTCTCACCGCCACGGGCGCCGTTGTCCCGCTGCCATCCCTACGCCGCCAACCACTGCAACATCGCCCCCTCTACCACACCACCGTGATATCCGCAGATAAAGCGGCACGAATCCACCACATCCTACTAAATTACGCAGACAGAGATCACACGAGCGCTGCTATCGAGCACATTCTGAGGAAGGAACTACCCGATCATTTGACGCTGGAGGGCACTGCCCTCCTCGACAGGGAAGACAGGCTCCCAGTGTGGAACCCGTCCGTTGCTGCTGACCTGTCCCACGACGACACGATATGCAAAGATCACAGTGCCATGCGCTTCCTCAAACGCCTTGCACGTCTCGCCATCGACTCTGACTTCGACGGAGACCTTGACAGTGCCATCTCCGCACCGCACACCAAGCACATGGACATCTCCACCACCTTGCTTGCGTATCTGAGACTGCCACCACAGGTGTGGGAGGATGTGTTGATGTACATTGTGGACAAACAGCAGCAGTATTATCACGAGTACAGCAGGGTGCATGGACACAGCTTCTTCCCAGCCAATGACGCATCCATCCCACCTATTGAGATGCTGCGGTTCTTCCATCTCACCTACCCCTACACGCGTTTCATTACCGGGAATCCAAGAGACCGCCATAGCTTTGTGGAGTTTACATGGTCGCTGGATAAGAATGTCATCCCCCCTCCTAGAGGTTGACATTTCTGTGCTAGATGCTAGTGTGACCATAGCACTTCCTGGTAACAGTAAAGCATAGCTGTTGTGCACGATACAATGCTGGGGAGCTGACCACACTACCGTGCTCAACAGAACGAACACTGCAGGCATGCTTGAAGAGCGTGTGCTGTGCGAATGTCTATGTGTTTGTTTGTGCGTCCATCCACTCCTGCCAAAGTGCTGCATCCCAATAATGCTTGTGTTGGTTGTGGCGGTGCGTGTAAGGAGACATCAGACACGCAAGGATGCGTCGAGCCTGTGGCTGTTTGGTTGAACCGGCGGGGGTCGGCACACACGCCTTGCCTCCGTGCTCACCACGCCGTCACAACTGCCATCCCGCCCATAAACTGGCAAACCGTATTCAAACGCTGCATCCGTCGCCCGTTCCTGCGCCCGCCTCTCTTCCCAGAGTCTGCTTGCTGTGCTTGCTTCCTTGTTTCTTTGCTTCCCTGCTTCTGCTACTTGTTCAGTGTTGACACTGTTGCCACCGCCACGCAACCGACATGCTCCCGCGCTGCTCCCTTCTTGTACTGCTTGTCGTGTGCCACTTGTCGGTGGAGGCTGGCTATTTGAATCAATTTCTCTCTGGAGTAAAAAGGTCCCTCCAACAGAACAGAAACGACGCCGCTGCCAATAATCCAGAAAACGCTCACAACGCACACCGCCTCCCTAAGCAAACGAAGCTTCCGATCAATCTAAACGCTGCTTTCGACATAGCAGTTCACTCACACCATCTCTACACCAAATACCAATACCGATTGCGGTTCGATAACCCTCGGAAGGAGGGTGTCTACGCGAGGGTGAAGCAGGATCTTCGCTCTTTGCCAGACCACCTCGTGTACATCAGCACGACTGGTCCGCAAAAAGACCCTGATAAGAGGTATCCTGACCATTTGCTTCCTTCGGATTCAGATTTCAAGGTGGAAGTGAAAATGGGACCAATGCCCAAGGTGGTGGACGTTGCCGCTCACGTGCTGGTCAACGTCGCCGACCCTGATCTTTTCAACGGCTATGCCACGAGCAAATTACTCCCGACCGACATCCAGGCAATGGAAATGCCGCTGCTAGCCCATGTGCGCAAGCTCCTGCTGAAGCAGAAGAACGCCGAATCGTTCTTCCAGAATCCATCTCCCATCCTCATTCGCAACGTCGATCATGTGCTGACAGTGGAGCAAGACGATCACATTTCCATGCAAGCGCTTGAGGCATACCATGCTGACAACACCAAAACCGTACCACTCACCAATATCTTGGCTATTTCTGGTGCACCCCAAGTTACGGAAGACGATACAACGACAACAAAGGCGAGGGTCATTGCCGAACGTGCACTCAATGGATTCAGGGATGCTGTGAGGACAGGCCTGACCACCATCCATACCGATGCTTTTGGTCAAGGATGGGTGGGCAAGGAGTGCGCTATCAAAGCCCAGCTAGTTGCGTTCTTCCAGCTGGCCACTGAGTGCCCCAACAAGAAATTGGAGCTGATAATATATGCCATCAACAGCACGGACCGTGAGATATGGCAAGCAGAATCAGAAAAACTGTTGGCGATACTAGCCAAGCAGAGAGAAGAACAGGCAGGCTATGGATCGCCCATGAACGCGTTTGGAAAGTACATGGGGGAGAATGATGAATCCACGATCCATTCATAGGGGTTGGCATACATCAAACGATGATGTGATTTGGTTTGGGTTGTGTTTTGTGCATGTCTTACAGGTCAAATACATGTTTAGTCAGTCTTCTGTCATCCAAGTCTAGATTTGCTTTGTTTTGCTTTGCAAACCGCGTGTGTATGTCGAGCCCTGATTGAATCGGTCGAGCTGCCAGTGAGAACGATGATACATGGCAATCGCAGAATAAACAGTTGTCGGGAACGTGGTAGCAGACGTGAGAGCGTTTTTGCTGCTGGGCATAGGGCAATAGCGCTATCTGTCGTCTCTGGTGCTGACGTGCATCGTTGTTGATCACGCTTCCTTTCCACTTTCCATCGTGGCGTGACACAAGCTGCTGTGTCGATCGTAGTATTCGCGGCAATGGATGACGCCGGCCAATGGCCACACAAGGACGCGTTTCCCTACGAGCTACCACTCCTGAATGTGCAGCCAGAAGAGGTAGGTGCAGTCTGGCGAACAGCATGCTTGCTCACACCGCACTAGCTATACTGGCCAGAAGTGGAGAGTGCTATAGAACCTGATGTCATTTGGTCTACGATGGAAGCCACATCATCTTTGCTACCGTCCGAAAAGCTGTGCTCACTGCTGGTGCAGGCATACGACGAGCCATTGTCGCTGTCAAACCAGCAGGTACTATGCTGCTGCTACTGCTGCCGCCGCTTCTACTCACTCTGTTCAGAGTATGATCGCGACCCTACAAGAGGCTCCGGTTGAGCTGGATGAGCACTTGCTGAAACTGAACAGGCTGGGAGACTTGATCACTCAGAACACCGAAGTGGCTCGCTTGGTGCTTAGCCAAGCGCTCACACCTCCGCACTGCCTCTTGCGCACAGACGCTGACTTGTAATCTGCTACGCCACTGCTCTGCACGGCACTCACTCCGTGTCCAGGGTGCTCGCTGGACTACTCAGTGTCGAGTTCACACTGCAAAGCATGTCGCTCATTCTCCAGCTTCTGAAGGACCAAGTGGTTCCCGAGGAGTGGATGAAACTGTATTTGGTGGACGCTATTGCTCGCTGTCGCATCGCCGAGGGCACATACACCGAAGACGCTGCTGCTGTTTCCCGCCAAGCGCAACTGGTGTGTTTCCTTTTGACGCGTCGACCAGCACCGCTTCACTCACCCGCGTCTTAGCTGTGTATACTGATCCGCGCGTTGATGCGAGACCATCTTGTCCTTGTGCTGGAACTCGTCACCGAGCTGAAGACATTCTGTCTGCAGTTTGTAAAGCAACCGGATGCCGCATCCCTGTACAAAGATCTTGTTGCGCTGGAAGCAAACTAGGACTCCCTCTGTGTGGAAACGAATGTTGGGTGTCGCCTCTTTTACTGGCCTAAAACGGCGCTCTGTGCACTCGACTCGGTACAGTAAAGCGGCTCGCATCGCTTTTAGATAGCTGCTGTGTATTCCCGCCCCCCACAAAGAAACGCACGCCATGCAGCCTGCTTGTCAGACCACTGCTTCAATGCCCCAAAAGTACACTCGCAAACACACATTTTGAGGAAAAGTACATATTCAGCGGCGCGTACATGTGTGCGCATCACTGCGACCATTACAACAGGTTCTGTTCCTGGAATAGCATCACATGTTGCAATGCCGAGTCTGTTACATGCACCACGTCGCTTTTTGCTTGGCGATGGGTGAGGAGCTTCTCCAGTTCTGTGCACACCACCGTCTGGTCTGGCAGACACAGTGCTTGCACAAATCCTGCAAGCAGCTGCTCACACAGACGAAAGCGGCCACTTGGCAGATACTCCACCTAGACCTCTTGTGTCACAGTGCTCTACACGCCGTCTCCTCTCACCTCCAGGATCACTCCTTTGGTGATGGAACCGACGGTCAGGTCACCTGCACGAATCACCAGATCCTGTCCGTGCATGATAAACCCCTGGCAGCAGCTCAACGACGCGTCGCACACACCGCAGCATCTACCTCAATCACCGCTTGCTGGCGTAGTGACCATGCCTTCTTCATCGACGCAATCAACGTCTCAAACTCGCCGCTGACTGCGGCGGTGGTCCACGTCTGCTGCCGACACACCACCACGCTCGTTGTAGACGCGTCGCGTGTTGCCAAGGTGTACATGGCAGCTGCTTTGCCCTGGCGATAGATTCTGCACTGCAGCGTGTACGGCAGATGCACATCCGTCTGCAGCAACGCTTTGGCACGCGTTAATAGCTGCGCCAAACAGCCCCGCGACGCTCGTGTGGACACCAACCACACACTAGAAGGCAGCCGTGATCAGTTGACGCGCGTGTCGACGCACACAAGCGCTCCCGCGCAACGCTTCTCACCGCGACACGCTGGGAGCTAGGCTGTCGCTGACCATGGCCGTGGTATTTTCGCGCGCTTGGCAAGAAACAATACATGCTAATTTATTTCATCCTCCTGTGTGGTGGGCACCTCCAAGGAATCGTCGTCGATCGACGGAGGCTTGTTAAGTATACGAATAGAATCTGGTTGGCACTGTTACCAGCATTGCGGAAGAGAAGCACGTACTTGGAAAGATCAGCGCGTAGGATTGGTTCTCGCCGAGCGACTCGTAGCGAAGCGTGCCTTCTAGCATCAAGAATGTGCCTTTGTGAATGCGCGGTCGCATCCAAGCCACGCGCATGGGCTCATACGCGCGCACGCGGTGGTAATCGTACACGATCTCCAGCGGTTCTAAGCAGTTCACGCCCCGCCATCCCACACACGACTGAGCGAGTGCACGTACGGCTCCTTCGCTGCCGCGAGCGCGGAGTGGTGAGAATGAATTCGTAGGCGCCCTCCTCTTCTCCTGTTGCGTCTTTGGCGGCAATGGGCTCGTGGTCAAGTGAGTAGGGAAGAATGAGGGGATCCTCATACACCCTCCCAATCAAGATGACTTTGTTGTAGCCAGGACCTTCGCTCTTAGACGTGGCCGAACCGTGCAGCAAGATGCTTGTGTGGAATCGTGAAGCGGCGACGCGTTGTCTGAGTGGCACACGCACCCAGCCGCCGACAGATGCGTAAAGCATGCCGCAGCAACAAATTTACCGTTGCGTCCCTGAGCTTCCTATATCGTAAGCAGCTGTGTGCCCAACACCTGCTTCCCTCTTCACCCGCGGCAGAAATTGCGGCACAAGCTGCGGCACAAGCTGTGACATTGCTGTGCTAATACCCAGCATTGCTACTTGTGCAGCAGCTGGTTGTGTGCGGGTGTGTACTTGCCACCACCAACCGACCGGAAACAACGGGGCCAACACGTTTCCATGACCAAGCCTGTGGGAAACAACACTATTCTCCTATGCCGTGTGACAAACATGACAACGCACGTCTGTGCTTCCTATTGAATAAAAGCACCACCAGCGGGTTGTATGCAACAATTGCAGCACTCAGCATGTTCATTCCAGCGACTCCTGGTTGTCCCCCGCAGCAGCTGTTGCACGCTTCACCACTTCCACACGATCTACACACGCGTTGAGCAGAGAAAGGCACACGCGATCGACACACCAGCAAAGATGGTGGCTACACTGCGCTCCATGCCGTTCTTGTCCTCATAGCTTTCGTAGCGGATCGCGCCTTCTACAGTCACCAGCGTACTTCCGTCCAGATTAGCAGTATGCACCCGCAAGCAGCGTGTACCCACCCTTTTTCTAGACGCGGGGCGAGGGTTTCCGCGACACCACGGCCAAACCGCTTGATGCGGTGCCAGTCGGTGGCTTTGACCATCTCGCCTTGTCGGCTTCGGTAGTAGCGTGCGGTGGCCAGACTAAACTGCACAACACTCATTGGATTGTTGGTGTCATGGGATTCGCTGGCGTCTTCGTCGAAAGTGCGCACAACGGGAGCGTGAGCCAGCCGACCCAACAAGATGACACGGTTTAGGTCTGGCTGTGAGCGAAGATGGTGGGCACCAGTGTACCTCGACGTGTGCACGTGGTGGAGATATGCTTTGGGCGGTATGAGTGCGAGCATGTTCAGACAGACGCGGTACCCTATGCAAGACGCGAGGGAACATGGAAAGGAAGAGGCGGCAAAGACAAACCTCGCCCGCCACCACAGCCTTCGCCCAACCTGAATGGGTTCACCAAGCGAATGCGCTTCTCCAATCACCACGCACACCGCATTGGCACTTGGACTGCATCACGGATCTATTCATCGAAGAGTGCACACATGGTTGGCGGTTCTATTTGAACATGTAGTGGGTCCAAAGATCCCATTCGGTACCCAGACTGCCGCTGGCAACAGCGTTGGGGTAGTCGTCGAGGTCGTTGTGGAGGGGTGTCGTGATGCCTTGTGTGTCGACCCACGGGTTCTTTTTTCCAGCCGGATAGCAGTCGCCGGTGGAAGGGTCAGCAGCACTGACTTCGGCTGGATCGGTAAACACGACCCATTGGTGAGAGGGGATCTCGCGGAAAGCAGATCGGAACCGTTCGCTGGTGTTCTTCTCCGCTTCCAGGGCAGGGGCCACGCCATGCACCGCACGGATGTAGATACACACGGGCGGTGGGGTGTGACTGGCGGGCTGGGCGAGGAGGCGATAGAAGTTCCCGTATATTTCAGGATCAGACTGACCAGAGTCGCCGATCAGAATGAGTTGGCGCTTCGGAAGGTCGTTGGTGAGACGACGGAGCATGTCTGTTTTGTACGTGGCAATGTCTGTCATGCTGGCCATTTCTTTTGGGCCGGGCATTGTCATTTCGGCCAGCTGGATGGAGCCCTTTGGCAGACGAAAGGTGTGAAGGAACTCCGCCAGCAGTGGGAGAAACGTGATGGGAGAAGCAGACAGATAGTGGAAGTGGACGGTTGACTGCTGCTGCGACAGTGTGTCTTGTAGACGCGTGTAGAACTCGGGCATGCTAGGGATCGGCTTGAACGTGTTGACGAAGGTGTTCTTGAACATGGTGAAAAGGTTGAGCACACCCGTGTCCTTGACAGTATCCTAAGGACAGGGTAAGGAGGGGATGAGGCGGGAGAGGGATGGATGAATGGATTACATCGATATCAGACACAATGGTCCATCCTGTAGGACCCACGCACATCACATCGCCCTGTGCCATCTCTTTCTTTTGTTCGTCCAGCACACTGTAGGACAGCCACTGTCCGTCCTTCCCAATGATCTGAACGTTCTCCCTGATCACCATACCATCCTGCGCGCTCTTCGCCGGAACCTGCCATAGGTCGGTTTGGCTGGCGAGGGGGCCATAACGAAGACCGGCAAGGAGCGCATGCGCTTTCGGCCACGCCATGAGCAGAGCCACTTTGCGATGCAAGTCCAGGCTATCAGCAGCGCTCATTTCGAAGCGGTACTCTAAGGTGCGCAGCACAGCCTGGAGCACGTAGCGCGGCAGGGCAGGATACAACACCATTGCTCTGAGCGTGAGACGGAACCTGTCTGGCTGTGAGGTGGATACTGCGTAGCGAGGAAGCAGCATGATCTGTGGGGGAACAGTGTTGTCGGCAGTCACCATCATGCCGGACAGGAGGGGAGCGGCAGCAGAGGGCGGGGCAGGCGCGGGATGGACCCATCCCACGACAATCGTTAACACCACACACAGCCACAGCCACGACCACAGTAAACGGAACATGAAAGAGGCGTAGAGAAGAAGGAAGCGTTGCCTGCCCCGCCATCGTGGCCAGCGCGTGGCTTGCTCCACATTGCGCCCATTCCCCCAGCATGCACAGTGTCGTGGGGCGTTCCCAAAGTGCAAGGCTAGCACGTGGTCGGTGTGGCGAGGGGGCCACGGGTTTTGTGTAGGAGGGAGTCGTTTTAGTTTCCCTTTGTGTGTAGCTAAAGCGACTCAGTGCCGAACCCCTCCCCCCCCAGCATACGGAAGACTGTCGGAGGCACTTGTTGTCCATGTGCGTAGCTTTGTAAATGCTTTTGTGAAGCGTAGTAAAAGGGGAAGTAAGAGGCGCCAAGTGGAACGCGGTGGGAACACACTTGCTCCTCCTGTTTCCACGACACGCTCAGGGTCTACACCCGCATGTATAGACAGGCGTGTCGTATGGCGACCAGCTGGCATCGGCTTCCTTTTCACGTGTACACTTGGCACCAGACACGCAACAAGCGACTGGACTACAGCTGATCCACCGTCTCGCTGATCAGTCAACGATGAATGGTTGGCGAGTGGTCGATGAATGAACCGGCTGATTCATCGATTGAGTGAGCGCTGGCAAGGTGGTGGTGCGTATGTTGATGTGACGCGTGTTTTGGTACACACCAACGCATCGCCACCGCTACCGCCACCGCCAACCGCTGCCATGCTGGCCGACGACTTCTACGCCAGTCTGCGTGCTTATGTTGTGTGCGGCTTGCTGCTGCTGGTGCTGGTCATGGCGTCGATGCACGCCATACAGCGCCTGCGTCTGCCCCACCGCCAGGACCATCCCGGCGACGAAGAGGATGACGCACTGGACAGTCTGCTTCCGCGCGTAGCGCTTGCCATCGCTCTCGCTACCGCCTGGCTTCATCTGGTGTGGCTGCCTGTGCGTGTGGGTCTACATCCGCTGCTGGTTCCCTCTCCCGACCAAAGAAACCCTCGTCTGTCCTCGCCGTTTGCTTGGTTCGACCTGAAAATCGTCGAAGTGGTCCACTCCGCTGCCGTCAACCTCTCCTACTTCTCCATCTATCTCCTGCTTCCTTTCGCCTACTTTCTCTCCGAAACAGTGCACTTGCATGGCTCCTGGTGGGCTCGACTGCAGGACGCCGGCATTTCATGGTTTCTTGTGTTTGTCATCGGTTCCGCTGGTCTGTGGCTACTCTCAGAACTCACAGGGTTGGATCGCATGCTGCCCCTCAACCACACATCCTACACGCTCGGTTGGGTCCATCTGCTATGGAACGTGGTGGGCAGCGTGGACGTGTGGATGGCTGTGTTTTGTGGTGCCGTGGCTTTCCAGGCCCTGCCCACCGGTCTCCTGCAGCTCTGGCTGCTCATCCAGTCACTGCCTATCCGTGTGGGCTCGCGTATGCGCTGGCGAAATCGCTTGATTGAAATCGAGTTTGAGGAAACAGTCAAGCAGCGGCAATTGCTTGAATGCTCTCGCAAGCGGCACACGCCCGAACGCCATCTCGGTATCGTGGCAAGTGACGCTGAGGAGAGCGATCCCAAACGCATGAAACTACGCCTGCCGCCCTCCTCAGTCGACGTTCTCTGCACCGACACCCCACGCTCGTCCCCGCGGTATCGTAGCTTCTCAGACCGCACGCACACCCTTTCTTCCTCAAGAACCGCGCCGCTCCTGCTGTCGTCGCCTCGCTTGCGTCAGGCCTCTCACCACCACACAACCTTCCCCCCGCGTCGCCTCATCCAGTCACGCTCGCCTAATCGAAGCAAGATCACGCGTGAGCTGCTCGTCCTGCAGCAGGAACGGCAACTGCTGAGTGGCCGTCTGCACATCTCTCCGTTTCGGCAAAATCTCCTCTTTTTCACCATGCTTGTTTGCCTCCTGATGGCCAGCCTGGTCTTGGCTACGCGCATCATCTACGCCGTCGGCATGTCCATGCTGCTGTTTAGCGACCACGAACTTCCGAAAAGCGTGCTCTTGGCGCGTCGCGGTACAGAGCTGGTAACGACACTTGTGCAGATGGTCGCCGACATCACCACCGAGCTCACCGCCCGTCTCCTCGGCACCCCTCGACGCCCTGCCGCACCACCCGCCAGTCCCCTGTGGTGGCCGTGGTGGCCTATCCGGCTGTCCTCGAAGTCAAGCACCGGGGATGCGCTCTCTCAATGGATGCAGTATATGTCCACTATGGCCATTCCCAGCTTTGCCCCCGCCCTGCTACGTGCTGCGCTCTGTGGTTTCCTCGCCGCCGTGCTCGTCACCGGGATGCACCAACTCGCCTTCCCTCGCCAACCACTCTCAACACCCGTCAGAAACGCCAGCGCACGCCTCAAAGCCAGACAGGTGGTGGCGAACGTGATGCTGTGGAGTATGATGGGACAAGGCGTGCCTGCTGTATGCGTCATTGTGCTGGGGTTGCTTGGCGTGGACGCCAATGTCGTGCAGCACCGATGGCGTGGCTGGTGGCTGCTCATGCAGCTCTACCGCCTCTCGCTGCTCGCTGTAACAGTGGCACGTGTTGTAGAGCGACAGGTGCTCGCGCGGATTTGGCGACTAATAGGACGCGCATGGTCGCGTGTATCGATTGTATTCTCTTCTTGGAAGTAAAGGTAGTGCCAGCATATTCACCCTTTTTCACGCTTTCTGCTTTACCACCACTGCTGGCTACAAATATACTCCTACTAGACGCATACAAACAGAGTTCAGTAGCCAGGAGGAGAAGGAGCAGACATCCTGAGCGCCACGCCACGCCACGCCACTGCTCGCCTTCCTCCCACTCACGCGCTCTTCGCCTTTTCGCAGCGACGCGCACGACCACGCCAGCCATGGCCGCAGACATCGAAGGCAGCAAGCCTTCAGCGCAGGCGATTCCTTTCTTCCACGACACCCGCATTGTCTGTGAGTGGAGCAGCACGCGCGAAACCAAGGAATTCTCAGTGGCGCGCGTGCGGGAGCAGCTGAGCCGGTTTACCGCGGCATCCACCCTTCCTGCCAACATCCTGCCGCTGTTGACACGCCTGCGAACTGGGTGGTCCGTGTCCGCTTCGCCAGACGGCCGGTTTGTCGCCGTTGTGCAAGAGACCTGCTTGGAAGTGTGGAATGTGGAGCATGGCGAAATAGAGCAGCTTCACGCATCCGTTCCTCTTGACAGCAGCGACACCTCCAGCTGGCAGAGCATGGTCTGGTCCGGCGACAGTCGGTTGCTCGCACTGGCACTTGCTAACGGAAGCATTGCGGTGTATCGGCCAGAAGGCACGCTGAGCCTGCGATGTGCCGTCCATGGGGAGGCACAAGATATCGACAACCTAGAGCACCGCCAAGCCGACCGCTCTACACGGTCCTACCCGCCGGTTGTAAAACTCATCCTTTCATGCATCTCGGACACTACATATGAGCTGCTTGTAGTGTCGCTAGACGGCACGCTTGCCAGTATCACATGTGCAACCTCTGCTGCCAGTGGCAGGATGGACATCAGAAGCAGGCGGGTATTCGACTTCAACCGGATGTTTTCGTCCGTCGTGTGCGCCGACTTCCACCCCGAATCGCTCACACTTGTGGTGTCCGGATACGCGCGCGAAAAGGGCCAACTGACAGCGCATTCACGGGCCTTGCTGGCCGCCTGGCGCGTGCACGCCGACAAGCCGTTTCAAACGCCGCTTACTACGCTTGACATGTCACTGGATTCCGAAAAACCGCAGCGCTTCACCTGGCTGTCCGCACTGGCTGGCCGTTTGGGAATGGGCAAAGACGGCGCGTGCACTTGTGTGGCAGCATTGCGACTGTCCCCTAACGGCAAACACCTGAGCGTGGTATCGCTTTCGGGCACAGTGCAGATATGGGAGTGGCGATCGGTGTCGGCTTGGGAACTGGTCAGCCATTGGTCCAGGGAAGAGCTGATGTTTCAGTGTCGGCCCACAGACATGAAGGACCACACGTTTCAGCAGTTCAGCGCTCTTGCACACACGAAGGACCACAGCGCCAACCGTGTCTTCGTGGAGTGGTGGGACGACACACACCTGTTCATTCAGTGCTCTAGCGGCCGCTCCCTTCTCACGCCGCTCCACTACCTCCGGGATCGGTTTGCCGAGCCATTGAGTTTAGGCTATTGTTGTGGATTGTCCGGGAAAGCGATACAACAGATTTACGTGCTTGAGCGCGAAGAGATAAAGCTTCGCGTTCGTCAGCAGGGAAATCGAATGGTCTACTCCCGCATAGGCGACCTAGGCGACCTAGACGACCATCTACATGCACGCTCGCGCAACGGTGTTTTCGGCACGCTTGGCCACTTCCTCTATGTCGGGATCAGCTACTTTCTCGGCTCTCAGCCGACGGCAAGCGACGCGGAGTGGAAGCAGATGGTGAACAGGAAATACCGCTTGATTCGTCTTTCCGAGACCTCTCCCATGCAGCTTCTGTATCGGCATGTCAGCAATCTGGAGTATAGTCAGGCACTTGCGTTGGCGCAGCGCTTTGGCCTAAGCTGCGACGCGGTCTTCCAGTCGCGTTGGCTGGATCTGCCGATCACTTTAGCGACAATCGACGAGTATCTCGACAAAGTGACCGACACACACTGGGTGCTTAAGGCGTGCGCAGAGCGTGTAGCGAACACTGTCAACGACGAGCATGTACTATTGCACTATGGACTGCGCCGTACGGATCAGCCACCACGGCATTCGCCAGACCACGAGCTGGACGCACCAACAAAAGACCGCATCTTGTTTCGATTGCTCTTCCGCAAATATCTGCAGCGCTTGGACACATTTGCCGAACTGCATCCGACAGGCGAAGGCGCCGTGCTCGACGAAGTGACGTTTATCGAAGAGTTCGCCTTCTTTCGCGACGCTGATATTGTTCAGCTTGCGCTGGAGACGGCCTACCAAGGAAACATCGCTATGCTCTCAGTGTTGTTCACACGCCACCAAAACGAGTTGTTTCCGTACCGGTGGAGCATACTTCAGGCGCTACCTACAGTGGTGCCTCCACACGCGTACGCACACCTCTTCCCGAGACTGGTCGACGGGGTGGAAGCATCTGTTCCGACTGTAGTCAGCGATACTGACTGGTCAGATGCTTGGAAGACACTCCTTGACACTGTCTGCGACGCCAGCAGAAGCCCTTCTGCTACGAACAATGAACTAAGCGCGCTCGTGTGCTCTCGTTACGAGGAAATGTTTACGGCTGTCGATGTGGCGCACTGGATTCTGTCGAAAAGCAAACAGATCGATCATCAGTCTGGGCGTGTGGATTTCGCGCTCCAGCTAATGAACATCGGCATTCAGCTCGGTGCCAGCGAGCTGTTGCAGGCCCACGAAGTGTTCACACTGCAGGCACTTCTCGTTTACACCTTGGGAGTAAATCTGGAAGACAACACCTTGTCGTTCGACGTGTTGGACCAGATGAACACGAAACAAGTGCTGTCTCTGCTTGTTCGTCTTGTGTGTCATCACTGGTCTATGGCGCAATTTGATGCTATTGTGGTGACGTTTATCGATGGCCTGCCTGCATCGAGACGTTGGCCGCTATCGGACCCGTCCACGTCCTGGAACCTGCTTGCCTACGAAGTGTTGTCCATCAGTGACGCGAAGATATTTCATGCCATCGTGAAGCATTGCTCGGAAAGACTACTCTTTGCGGAAGACATTGTCATTGCCACAGTGTTAGCCTACTGTTACGACACGTCCCGTGAACTGCCCTTGCCGGTATTGGAAGAGCTACTGGATCTGGTGGCTGACAGTGCATTACCACCTACCAGTGAACTGTCTTGGTGTCATTTGCGATCCTCTCTCAACCAAGCGAGCGCGACAACTATCTATGAGACGTTGCAAAGCGACTTGACAACCGCAGAACTGCACACAGGCTTGGCCGTATTTCGTGCGCATATACACACACTCGCCTTGCTACGACGTCTCAATGTTGCCCTGTGTCTTTCTGACTTCCTTGTGTCCGACAGCACGGCACAGCGCCAATGGGTTTCCCAGCTGGTGTACACGCAGTACCGTGAGGATACCATTGGACTCCTGCAAGATATTCAGCCGCTCATCAAAGTCCCCGGTGTGTTGGATCAAGTAAGCATGGCTGAGGTGTGCGCCATATGCATGTCGAGTCTGCTTCAGCATTCCGGTAAGTGCCGTGCTGTCATGGATAACGCCTGGCTGATGATCGTGCAGAGTTTCAGTTAGCAGGTATGCTGATGGATTCTGACTACGCGCCGTCGCCGCAAAACGTAGTGGACATTTCGATTCGCGTAGCCACTGGGTTTCTGGACAATGCGAGCAGCTCTGCAGACGACCCTCAGCTGACTTTCGCACGCGAATGGCAAGTACCTACAGCGGCGCAACTTACCGCGTAGTCTTGCACTAGCACCAAACACACCGGATGTGGTTCAGCTACGCGATCTTGTCGACGCGACAATGGAACTGATGCATCTTCAGCTGGAACTGCATGGGAATCCTCTGCTGCCTGTGCAGGTGCATCTGCACAAAGACCGCATGCAGCTTGTTGAGCTTGCATTGGCGTCTGGGCGAGTGCACAATTCGATGACACTGCATGCCACCGCGTGCAAGCTTTGTAGCGCGCTGGACCCACGATGGGATGTGCGCTTCTGGAAACTATGCTTGGACATTGCGCTTGCGCGAAACAACTGCACTGACGCGGTCAACATGTTTACGCGACTGCTGGGCGTGTACGAGGACAATGAGCAGATAGATATTATCGACGCGTTCACTGTGCTGATGGCGCATTGCGAGCTAGACGCGAGTGCACGATGGCAGGTGGTTCGTCAGATGCTGACAGTCTGCTCTCCGCGAGACCTAGAAGCCGCGCTGCGGGTGTGCGATGTCGAGGTGATCGACGATACGCTCGTGAATGCGGAACCGACGCTAGTGCTGCACCCGATGTTTGCCGAGCTTGCAGCTTCACCCGCACGCTATTGTGTCAAAAACCAGCAGACACTCTTAGTAGAGGATGTTTTGCGAGCAACTGATCAGCTGGACTTACAAACATTCATCTGTCGAAGCTTGGAGGCAGAACAGGCGGACAGCCGTGCATTGCCGTTGCTGCACCACTTCACGAAGCAGGAGGACACGAGTCTGCTACCTGACACCAAAGCTGACCAACAACTACTTGCCATGCTGTCGGTGCTTACTGAAGGCACCGACGAAGAGAAGCTCGATCAGTTTTTCAAGTTGATCGTTTTCCTGTCGGCAGACGGGTTCCATCAAACACCGACAAACTTTCACCGATACACACTGCCCACAGCACAGTCTTCCACAAACGACTTGCTATCGCACGTGCTTTCGCTTGCACTACAGGACATCGGCTCTCACATATGCGCGCATGCTGGTCCTCTCTCTACCACCGAACTCTCGTCAGTCTTCAAGATATTCTTCCGCCAACTGGTGCTGGACGAGGGCGAGTTTAGCGGCTACGAAAGTGCGCTCCTAGACGCTCTTATCGCCCATCCTGAAATCAAAAGCCTTCACCCTACCAACCAGCTGATCACAGATCGCTTGCTCATCCAAACTGGCTGGCAGATGACGGCAAGCGATACTACGGCGCTGCTTGACGAACGCCCGCGTATAGACGCGTGGCGCTTGCTAAACGACGGGGTTGCTAGTCTGGAGCAGTGGAGTCGGCTTAGAGACATGCTTCTGCGATGGCAATCAGAGTTTGACACAGACGCAGTACACGACAGCTGGACGCGTATGCTAGAATGGCCGATAGCACACCACCGCTACGAGCACGTGCTAGCCTTGCGGTTACAACTGTCGAGTCTATCTGTTTTCACAAAAGAGGTATGCAGGCATGATCATGCGTGCCGTTGATGTATGGGTGAAGATGGCAACACTGTTGTTGGATCGCCTTTCGTGTATGGCAACACCGCATTATACATACCACTGTCTTTTGTCCGACGACGCGCTGATTGTTGAGAAAGCTGCTCGTGATTTGTTGCGCGAGGTGGAGACTACAAACATGGAAGAGCAGGCTGGCGACAGCATTTTGCATCTCATTCTTGTGATCAGTGGTGTACTGATGCAGTTTACGTCTACAGAATTGTGGCCGAACGTGGAACAGACGCTGTCGTCACTTCCTCAGCCTGCTGGTCTGCCTTTGCTGGTGAAAGCTGTTGAGAACTTGATGCAAAATGGCCAGGACCATACAGCTTTCCGTCTATGTACTGCTTATTTTGGCTTCGCAGACACGGACATGAGCTGTCGAAAGTCCCTCCTGTACAGTTTCGCTGCCACAACTCAGCGACTGACGGCTGAGCTACCGAGATTGAGCATTGCAAACGAGAGCGCCTATAACACCCTTCTCGTGTACGCGCGTGACCAAGAATAAACACGTTGATGGTGAAACGGTTAGAAGATCGAGCACAGAGCCGAAAAGCATCTCGCCGTTCGAACTATAGTGGAAAATCACACGCACAGCTTCGAAACAAGCGAGCAGACGCGTACATCCAACATACAAATGTGCCATGAAACGAGTTTCGTATTCAACCGGGTGCTAAGAAGTGCTACATGCAGCATCTCGCGCATACGCTTCTTGGAGAAACGTGGCTGGGGGTCGGCATACATGCATGCTTCGGCTTCCACCAGGTGGCGATGGCTAGTGTGTGGGGTGTGCAAGTGCAGGTTGTGGTGGTGTTTGACGTGCATTGTTATTTGCAAACAGCACTGCTACTTAAATTGACCTGGTTTGCGCTGACTCCTGCACTTAGATAGTGACGGTGGAAAGGAGCAACGGAAGAAAGAAGAATGGGTAGGTGATTAATAAGATACACCACCGTGGCCTATAGTCGGTCGGGACGACGACGCTTCTCGCGACGAAGACGTTCCTCGTTGACGTCATCAACATAGGGTGGTGGACAGGATGTAGAAGCACTGGGGGTAGCGTTGCTAGTTAGCAATGATGCTTCTATATCCGTGGCGTTATCGTCGTCATCATCATCATCTTCTTCTTCGTATACGACAAAATCAGTCGTCGCTGCGAAGAACGAATACTCTTGTAACGCGTGAGGGTTGAACGAGGCGCGTTGAAACATTTTTTTGGTGTCATAAAGGTGCGGGTTGAGGATGGCGCGTGTGAGCCCGTGTCTTTCGTAGAATTGGCTTGCCGACTCATTGATTCTAGGAGCATAGGGGGTATGGACATGGGAGGTGTGAGGACGCGCATGCTGAAACGGAGAATGCTGATGGTGACTGGCGTTGTGGGTGGAGAAACTCGCTGGAAATGCAGGGTCTGGGTGTGGCTCCATTGTGGTAGCCGGGTGCTTCGTTGGTATCGTCGCATTGTCGCCCAACAGGTCGGCTGTCTCATCAAACGCCACCGAATTCAGCTTTGCAACAAAAGAACCGAAACCACGAGGCTTCGTCTCGTCGATGCACACTCGCTTCTCACGATAAGTGCGAGACGACACAGTGTCGATACGACGACGACGACCGCTGCCTGGAGAAAGACGGGTACGGGTGCGCACCCGTACAGTGCAAGGTGTGCGTCCCACCAGTCGCATTGACCGACGCACTGTGTTGGGGGTTGAGGAAGCGGATGCAGGGAGCATTAGTTCGGGTATGTCGATATCGTCGGATCCCAGCGTGGTGGAGGAGGAGGGCAGTGCGTCACGGATGCGCCCACTATGCCGGCGCATACTAAGGGTTGGAGAAGACATAAGAATGTCGTCTTCGTCGTCGTCGTCGTCCTCGTCGTCGTCGTCTTCGTCTTCCCCCTCGCCCACCACATCCTCGTAAAGCGTCGGTACCCGTGGGTGCGTGGGGAACCGGTTACAAGTAGCGTGTGCTTGTAGGTACTGCTGTTGTTCAAAGTAGGATCGGTATTCGGGCTGTATAGCGACGTCAATCTCGCGCAACGGATGCTGCTCGCCCTCGTTTGGTCGCTTCCTTACGATGCTGATCAACGGTCGTGATTGCGCGTCCAAGTTTTCCTGGCTTCTGTTGGACGCATAAGGCGTCGTTTGGGCAGTGGACGGCAAGTTAGCCATGCAGCAACAAGGAGGCAGGAAGCAGGAAGCAGCAACAAGGAAGCAGGAGGCAGGCCTGTGTTGCGGTGGACGTCACGCATTTCTGGTGAAAACGGGTGCTATGGTGCCGCTTCCGCGCCTGTTTCCCTCACATCTGCTGACACGGCTGCGTCTGTCTGCAGTTTAGGAACTACTACGACAACGACATCTCCACCTGGTCTCCTCAGGGCAGGCTTCACCAGGTCGAGTACGCCCTGGAAGCTGTGAAGCAGGGTTCGCCTTGTGTGGCTCTGCGATCAGGCAGCCATGTGGTGTGCTGTGCGCTAAAGCGCGCCAACGGAAAGCTGGGCAGCCATCAGAAGAAGGTGGTGCGCATCGACTCGCATTTGGGCATTGGATACGCCGGTTTGACCTCAGACGCACGCGTGCTCAGGTGCGGTGGCGCGTGCTGCACACGGATGCACTCGCTTTTCTCACTACACAACTAGCCACTACATGCGCACGGAAGCAATGCGATCGAAAATGCTCTACGGACGACCCCTTCTGACCTCCCGCATTGTCTCCACGCTGGGCGATAGTATGTGCACTCCCGTGTGGTCCGTGTTGTTGAGGGTTGCTTTGCAGAGGCGCAGGTCAACACGCAGCAGTATGGTGGCAGGCCGTATGGTGTGGGTCTGTTAGTGATTGGATATGACGAGGAAACGGGCCCACATCTGTTTGAAGCCACACCCTCGGGAAACAACTTCGAGTATTATGCCCAGAGCATTGGTGCGCGTGCACAGTCAGCCAAAACGTATTTGGAAAGACATCTGGAGGCATTCGAGACCTGTAAGTGGTGTGTGCGTGCTGTGCTGTGCTGTGCTAGTATGCTGAAACGCTTGCACAGGCACGCTGGACGAATTGATCCACTATGGTTTGTGCGCGCTGAGAGAAACGATTCCTCCGCAACAACACGCCTTGCCTACAACACACAAGCCAGCAAAGACGGATGACGGTTTGGCACTGACTGCGGAGAACGTGACGGTTGCCTATGTGGGAAAGGACACGCCGTTTGAGATTGTAGAGAATGAAGCACTAGAACGCTGGCTGTCGGCGCTGGCACCTGTTCGGGTAGAGGAAATGACGCCAGCACAAGTGGTGGCAGAAACCGAACAGGATGTGACACCTATGGACGCAGACATGTAAACCCTACGGGTGCTGAATAAACGGTCTGATGCGTGAGGCATAAGAGCAGGAGCAGGAGCAGGAGCAGGAGCAAAAGCAAGAAAGAAAGAAGGAAAAGGAGGAGATGGGTTCATCTCGAGGCCAATGCTTTATCTGCCAGTTGCAGAATATGCTGATGCAAATGCACTGAACAAGGAAGTGTACGAAGACAGTCTAGTACGGCGTCTCGTAATGCATCATCTGATTGCTTTCGCAATAACCGCAGTAGGCTTAGGTGGAGGCCTATGGTGAGGTCCCGCCAACCGTGTACTGTATGTTGTACAAGCTCGTCCCAGCACTGTCGTACAACCTTCAACTGTATTGGCACAACCGTTGGAAGCGTGTGAGTGTGGGAAGAAGGGAGGGAGGAAGAAAGAGGAGGGGGGGGGGCAAGGAAAAGACCTACGTCCTCGACACGTATGGCTTCTCTCAACGTGATGGACCAAAGATGGCCGCGGTGTTCGAGCGGGCAACAGGGTATCAAAGACAACGCAGCATCCACGTTTGATATATACAGCATTTTCTTACACAGCAGGGTGATCATCTTGTGTGGTCGTTCATGAAAGATGTGTTGGTGGTGGAGGAATGTGGCGAATGCGTGTTCCCATTCCTTATTGACCATTCGGCCAGAAATCACGCACACGATTTCACCTCGGGAGAGCGGCAGGAGGTTTAATTGTTTCATGTAGCGTAGCGCCACAACGTACAGCGCCACCTGTCCATTCGCCGCGAATTCCTACACACGCACACGCATACACACACACAGGTAAGCAGAGACAACAATCATGCCAGGACGCACATACGTTAAGGATATGTCGTAAGTGCAACCGCGAAATGCCTTGTTTCGTCGCGCGGAAGTTATCAAGCAGTTGTTGTATTACGTCTATTCGTGCTTGTTTAGCGGCAACGCGTAGTACCACGACACGAGCGTTTGGGCTGAGTAGGTGGGGTCTGAAGAAGGTAAAACGGTGATAGATAGCGATGACTTTGTCGTGTCTGTTGGTTTTGCGGTAGAAAAAGATCATGCGCTCCACATTGAAGGTGGTAGGCGTGGTGGCGGACGCGGTGGTGGCGGTGGTGGCGGTGCGCGTGTGCTGGTGGAGATGCGTTGGCGAGATGCGCCCCGCGTGTCGAGATCCTCGCGCGTATCGTCGCACACAATAAAACTGGCGAACAGCCGCACACAACGAGACCAGCCGATCGGTTGCGGATTTGTTTCGTTGCAATGCATTTGTCAGCAGGGCGCCATACGCCAACACGCACGGCCGCCTGTTTGCACAGAACATTTGCCCAAGCCAAACGTGTCGCAGCAGCACGCTGGCTCTTTTTCCCAACATCGCCTCTCAAAGTGCGCTGACATGCAGCTGCTTTCCACCGCCTCGCTGCTGCTGCTTTGCGCTGCCGCCACGCTCCATCCGTTTGTGCGTGCCGAGCATGTTCTAGATCTTGGCAAAGACAACTTCGACACCGTCATCGCATCTGACGCTCCTGTCATGGTCGAGTTTTACGCGCCCTGGTGTGGCCACTGCAAGTCGCTAGGTATGCAGCACGCACGCGCATGCAGCCTTTCTCACACATGCTGCCGTGTCCAGCGCCGGAATACGAGGACGCTGCCAAGCAGCTGAAGGACAGTCCTGTGCAGCTGGCCAAGGTCGACTGTACCGAGCAAAAAGAGCTGTGTGACGCACACGGTGTGGAAGGGTTTCCGACCATCAAAGTGTTCCAGTAAGCGTGCCACGCCACGCCACGACATACGTCGTCCGCGTTCTCTCTCACCACCGCGGGGTGTAGCGAAGACAAGGTAAAGGATTACGAAGGGCCGCGGAAATCCGACGGTATTGTCAGTTTCCTGAACAAGTAAGACACCTACCCTTGCGGACACCGTTGTGCATACACTTAACGTGCTCTCCTCCTAGACTGCAACTGCCTCCGCTGTCGCAAGTCGCATTCGACGACCTCGAGACGTTCAAGACGTCTGACCGCGTGGTGGTGGTGGGTCATTTCCAGTCGAACACAGATGCAGAACGCTCTGTGCTGGAAGAGGTGGCCAAGGAATTGCGAGACCAGATCGTGTTCGGCAACACCATCGACCAGGCTTCGCATGACGCACACAATGTGACTGCTCCTGCGCTGCTAGTGTTTAAGAAGTTCGATGAGCAGCGCGTGGCCTATGACGGCGCGTTCAACTCCGAGGCCATCAAGGAGTGGCTGGCGCAGCACCAGATGCCACTGATCGACGAGGTGGGTCCGGAAAACTTTATGAAATACGTGGAGTCTGGTCTGCCGTTGGCCTACATCTTCGTGGAAGACGACGAGACCCGCACCACCCTGCCAGAGGAGCTCAAGTCGGTGGCCAAGGAGTTCAAAGGCAAGCTGAACTTTGTCTGGATCGACGCGGTGAAGTTCCACACCCACGCAGAAGCCCTCAACCTCAAGCCCCAGTGGCCTGCATTTGCCATCCAGGAACCGCAGGCACAGACCAAATTCCCTTTCAACCAAGAGATACCGATCACCGCCGACTCCATCAGAGAATTTGTGCAGAAATACCTGAATGGCGAAGTGTTGCCAAACATCAAGTCAGAGCCCATCCCAGAATCTAACGACAAGTCGGTGAAGGTGGTGGTGGCGGATGAGTTCGAGCAGATTGTCCTCAGCACGGCACACGATGTATTGATAGAGTTCTACGCACCGTGGTGCGGACACTGCAAGAAGCTGGTGCCCATCTACGAGTCGCTGGGAGACAAGTATGCGCCGTACAGCGACAAGGTCACCATCGCGAAGATGGACGCAACGACAAACGACATACCGCCATCGGCAAACACGCAGGTGACTGGATTCCCGACCATCAAACTTTTCAAGGCGGGCACCAATGAGGTGGTCGACTACGAGGGCGATCGCACCGAGGCGTCTTTCATCGAATTCATGAGCACGCATGCAACGTAAGCGGTTTATGCGTACACAGTCGCCGCCACTCACGCACAACAGACACAAAGTAGATCTGTCGGAGAAGAAGGAGGAAGAGGCGAGCACGAAGGAGGATGCAGCAACGGAAGACAAGGAGTCTGTTCCCGAGAAGGACGAACTATAGGCATCTGCTCCATAGCTGATCAAGGGCAAGGGGCGGACAGCGGGCACAGTATACATTTGTTTATCGCAAACCTCGCCACACATACCTGGCTGCTGCGTCGTCTTGGTGTGGTGCCAGTGCGCAAGAGCAACGATCGTCCAAGACGAAACACAGCCCGCTTGCTATAGCACACACGCGTCTTACCTGCCTGTAGCAGCCTTCCGCGCGAGGGCGTGCATCCTATCCGCGTGCTGTCCAGCAACACGTGGCATGCCACTCGAGGCAGGTCTATTTAATGTGCTGAGCTTTGGTTCTCAGCTGCACGCCATTCCGCAGCACGTCTATAACATTCCATTGCTCCATCGTCCATCCCGTCTCCTCCTCCCTTCCTCCTTCGTGTCGGTTGTTCTTTCCATCTGCCACCATGCGTCTCATCACTTCTCTAGTTCTGTTGCAGCTCACTGTGCTCGCCACCGCCACGTCATCTCCCCAAACAGGCACGCATTATGTCGGGAACGCCACTCCCTTGCCATCAAGCACAGCGCTATCCCTGCATGTCACGAACGAAGTGGCTCGGATCCTCGAAGGACGAGGTTCTATCTTCGCGAAAAACAACAAAATCTGCCGTATTCTGCTGAAGGAACTGAAAGGAATGCCTGACTTGAGCACTCCGACCGGCGTTGTTGTCAAAGACATGGATGGGTTCGACGTGTGGCATCCGCGCTACTATATCGACTTCACTGCCACGACGTGGGGGCAGAAATACAGCCTGCTCCTTAGCACCTTCAAGCAACTCGCACGGCTAGCCATCGACTTCCACTTCGATGGCCATCTTGACAGTCGTATAAGCGGGTCCTCCACCAAGACGCTGGACATCTCCACCACCGTGCTTCCCTACCTGAAGCTGCCGCCAAACGCGTGGAGAAGCGTGTTGGAGTACATCAAGGCAACGTATACCACATATCGCCGAGATTACAAGACGACCAACGCCTTCCGCCCAGACCCACTGTTCGTCCACAACCCCGACGCATTGAGATTCTTCTATCCCAGCTACGCGTACAGCCGTTTTATCTCCAACCATCCTAGGGACGACGCGAGCCTCTTTAGCCTGCTGGTGCTTCTTAATCATGACGTGCTCCCCTACGCCTCGCCCAGTAACCAGATTCGTATTGGTGCCAGGCTCTTCCACGACCGAAAGACTTATGCCGATCGCCAGCTTTTCAAGCATAACACACGAGCGCTCGTGCATCTTTTGATGAGGGAGGGAGAAAGATCGTGGGAGGCGTCCCCGCTGAACCACTTTCCATCCCATGCGGCGTGCGAGAGAGGCAAAGCCCCAGACGTGGTCATCAACGACACCACTATCCGCACACACTTCCGTCTGATCATGGATCTGTTTGAGGTGATGGAGTTGGATCCTTACCATTTCTTGTGTGTGACGGAAGTGATACGAAAAATGACGTGCTTTGCATTGCCCGATGCTGTAGTGCTGATGAAGCGTTTAGATCGCATGCAAAACGACTGGACGGGGTTCTCAGAGCACTCTGAGGCGGCTGTAGCCACTTTCAAGGCTCGCCATCCAGGTGTGCCTGTGGTTGAGTACCGTGATTCAGACGATTTCGTCACACGGCTTCTAGTGCCAAAGCTGACAGCGTCGCATCGGGCACTCATGGCACCGTTGCCAAGCGATATTGATGTAGCAACAGTGCAGAACAGCTACAAAGAGGTGCTTAGCGGATGGATAGAGCAGGCGGTGCTTGTGTCATCTCTGGCGGAATGCAAAGCATTCATGGATGCGGTAAAAGAGATGGGTTGAATGGCACAGAAGCGGTCGCAGCCAGCGTCCTTTTGCCTTCTTTTAAGCGCGCGAAACGGGTGTATGCGCGTGTGATACGCAGTGGTGATATCCGCTGGCTGATGCCAGCTTGCACGCACATAGAAGCAAGCATTGCGTTGTATTCTAGCACCATCTAATGACAAACACGTGTTGCTTAAACGAGACTATGGAGAGAAGAGCAGGGTCGCGGTGACAAGACGGTGCACATCTCGCAAAGAACACGCGCCATTAGCGCGAGCAGCAGCATGTGGCGCTATCATCATCTGCGCCAAAGGGATGCATAGCAATGCTAAAGCCCTAGCTCTATTACGAAGCCTCTATATGCTCAACAAAAGCACGCTCTACATCGCACTCGTCTGGAAGCCATAGCATAGGCAGTCGGCCAACCAGCGCTGGGTCATCGTATTCAACCATTTCGTCGTCAAGGATGCCCTCCACACGGGTCATTGACGGCTGCTCTCCTGGAAGCACGGGCATGTGCACGACTTCGCTGCCCTGCATCTGTATTCCTGATGCGTAGAGTGCTTCGGCTCTTTCTTCGCTCTCGTCGTTTGCGGCAAGTGTCGGGACTTCGTATTGCGTTGCACCAGTGCGCATGCCTGCCTGGCCAACAGCACATTCCTCGGCGGACGCGCTGCTGTTCCACTTAACGTTACTCAACACGTCCAAGGGTAGGAACTCCGTTTGCGGCTCGAAAAGGCTTCGCGTGCTGCCCCACACGACCAAGGTGGCCATCACGCACGGCAGCACCAGTAATCCATAGGCACGGCCCTCCTTCAGAAACAACAGACCACCGGTGGTCAGCTGGAAGAGGATCACACTCCACAACAGGCGCTGGAACACCTCTGGCCAAACACGGCCGCCGCTCTCATAGCGCCGCTGATACACCACGCCAAAGTTGTAGGTCGACACACATCGGGAAATCCAGAAAAAAGCAGCGGTGGCAGGCAGGATCAGTGGCGAAATCACCGAAAACACCAGGCCAATGGTGAATACCAGCATCGGCTCTGAGTACAGGAAGCCGAAATTCGGAAACGGAGGCCGGCGAAGTTCGGCTTGTGCGCGCGGCGCGTCGGAAGTGAACAGGGTGTAGCATAGACGCGTGACAAGCTCGCCTATCCGTGCAAGTTGCACCACAGGTAGGGTCACAAAAGCACGCAGCAGTGTGTAGTTGATGAAGAAGGTCGACATCCGCGGAAGCGATTCGCCCAGAATACGAAGCACAGATTCGGGGTTCTGGATGACACGCAAGATTGTCTCAGCTGCCATGCCGGCCACCGTGTAAAACAGCACGACGTTGAAATACTGGAAATAGAATATTCTGCAGTGTTGAGCGCAGCGTGTGAGACGTGGGCAGGACACACACAACCACACACACACGCTTACTTAGACATAGTGGCTTTCTCGACACCGCTGTACATGCGGAATCCTTGCAAGCGGCTGAGCGCGTCAAATATATCAGGCAGCACGCCAATGAGCAGAGAGACAGCGACTGTCGGAAGCAGCCCCTCGAGAATGCCGGTGATCATTGGCGACCGGTCCAGGAGCGGACGCAGCCACGGCAGTACGTGCACCAGGTACTTAAGACTGCTCCACGTGGAGACCAGAGACAAAGGAAACAGCCAGAACAGCACCAGCACTGCTACAGCGGTATTGATGGCGAATCGTCCCAGAAACTTGATGGTGACGGGTGCACGCACATTCTCCCACAGGATGTCACACGTTTCTGGTGCCATCCGTGTCTCATATGTCAACGGGTCGCCGTGATTGAGTGTTTGTGCTGCAATGTTCTGTGGAGCACGGGTGAGAGGCGTGGCGCAGCACTGGCTGAGGGAGGATACATACCGCCCCCATAGGCTTTTCGAATGTGACAAAGCCGGTAGAGCTTAGATCGTCGCCACGTTGTTCACGTAGCTGTCGCGCTTCACGGTCTAGGGCGTGAAATGCTTGCTTGCAGTGCAGCACCTCGTCCACACGGCTCCATCGCATGCGTTTCCACGAGAACTTCCATTCACATCGCACCGCATCATTGTCGCCGCGTGGGTGCGGCAGCAAGGGCTGCTCTACGTCACTCGCTGCGACATGCTGGTGTTGTGTGTGCTGTGTTCTTCGCGCATGCCAGCGCATACACGCAGCCTCCAGTTTGGTTAACGCGGTGGCACGCTCCTTGAGCACGCGATGTAGCCGACCGACGGTAGGAATGATGCGGGCACGCTGTACCACACCCACGCCCAACGACTGGTAGTAGTCGAACAGCGATTGGTCTGAGCGAGCGTGTGCGGGCACACCAGTGACCATAACGGTGCGCATTGCGATGCCTGCTTCGTGGTGGTTGGTGAGGAAAGCGCTCCGCAGACTCAGATAATGGCGGTAGAAGGTGGAGAGGCGGATGAGAAGCAAGATGGTGAACATGTAGATGGAAGCGAGATGGATCAGAAGAAAGGGAGAGCCGTCGGGGACGGAGATCATGCTGAGCGGGGGAGGATCATGCAGCTGAGGCCGATACCGCGCAGCATAGCAGTGCACGGGAATAAGAATGACAATGCCGAACACGGACATTTCCGTGAAGAGAAGCGCCAGTGTGTGTTCTAGATGGATCAGCTAACGCGTGGTGAGCTGTTTGTTGTAGGGGCGAGGAGGGGAAGGTGTACTATGAAAGCGTCCAGCCCCAGCTTGCGGATGAGCACTCTGTCGGGGAACCTCAGCAGTGCAGGCATCCAACGAAACATGGAGCGAGACAGGGCCAGAACATAGGCGCTGCGGGGTGGGGTAGGAAATCAGGCGCAGGTGTGGTAGAGATCGGCGTACTTTCCCAAAGGAAGCCGTGGGGCAGCAAGCAACGGATACGCGACGCGAAACCAACAAAAGCCGACACACGCAACCACGGCCACGGTGGCGGTGAGAACAAGCTGTGTGACGACTGAAGCAAGCTGAATGTTGCCGTCGTCAACGGAAGGCACCGACATCGTCGTGCTGAGGCAGCGCAGGCAGCAACACGCCACACGTGATTGTGCTGCATTCGTGCGTCGATTGATCAGCACATAAACAATAACAACAGCAGCAATAGCAATGATAGCAATGACAATGATAGCAATTAACAATAACAACAGCAGCAACAGTGGAAGCACGACTGCGATGTGTTGATCAGCAATCGTACACACACACCAGCAATGCTTTCAACTGTTCCATTCAATCTTCCACCATCACCAGCAGTGGCAGCATACACACAATCTCTGTTCAACGGCTGGTGGTTGCAAGTGCAAGTGCAAGCGCAAGCGCAATCGTGTTCTGCGTGTCGCCTGGATCGCAGCAGTGGCGAGCATGCGCTGCACACGCTCGTGTCCCACACAGCCGCAGTTGTCTTTCCGCTCCGTTCCGTGTATGCACACTGCAAGCATGTCCACGCCGCCATTTTCCCTGCCGCGTACGTCCACCCGCGCATACACGCACACTTATCCTTCTCCTGCAGTGCTCCTGCTGGTTCAGCAAGAACGCAATGCCCAGGGGCTGCGCCAAAACGACTTTTCTCGCTACAGGTCCCTCCTCCCCACCCGCTCTCTCCTCTCATCCCTCTGCAGCAAGCACTGTGCTAAGCGCATTCACCGTCTGCGCGTGAAGCTTCGCTTTGCCTGCAAGGACGGGAAGAAGTTCTGCAAACGCGAAGTCAGTGAGGCAGATGTCAGTGAGGTCAGGTACATACCCGCTTCCTCCTCGCGTCCACTCCCTTCCTCTCCCACCCCTCCCCAGGTATCTGCACATTGTGCTGTTTGAATGCGAACGCGCATGGGCTCAGTCTGAAGCGATGCGTGTTGACTACGAGGAGACCGACAATGCGCGTCACTGGCGCCACCGCACGCTCAAACTGCGTCGTGCTGCGGCACATGCCCGCAATCTTATCAGCCTGTGCTGCATGCTCGACAAACACTCTGCCCAGCAAGTGCTGGCGTATTGCTATTACTTAGTGGCGCTGTCCTGTGAGGTCGAGGGTGCTTACCCCGACGCTGCTGCCGCATACGCCGCCTCTTATCTCAGCGCCTACCACGTTGCACACGCCACCCCCGCCACCCCCACCGTCGCCTCCGTTCACCACAAGCAAACCATAGTTGCTTGCGAAGTGCTCATGGAGAGCGTTGAGCCCCACATGCGGTACACGGCGTCTCAGCAGAAACACATTTGGAACACACATGTCACCCACTTTGCAAACTACCTCAATCCCACACACCGTAAGAACATGGAGGTAACCACACTTTGTTCATCGACACCCGTTCACCCAAGACACTCGCTAGCACTGGGGTATTGAGTTGCCAACCGACGATGCGCAACAGTCCCGGCTCAACGTGGCTTGGCGTCACATTGATGTGCAGTTACCGCCATCTGCACTAGCTACCGCTATTGAAACGGCAGAGCGTGCACACACTTTCTCCCCCTTCTCTTCTTCTTCCCCCTCCAATGCTACCACCGATCGCTTGGTGCCTGCTGATCCTGCTCTGAAATCGTGGCGGCGTGCATTGCGTCAGGTCGAAGAAGCCATCGCTATTGATGAGGTACATGCCCCCTGGCATATCTTCTCCTTTCTCTCTCTCCCACGTCTCACACCAACTGGCATAGCATGTGTTGAAAAGCGCGAAATCGTGTGCAAGCGAAAAGACATACCAGAAACTGCATCTGCTGCACGGCTACTGCACCTACCGTGTGGCACAGCTGAGCCTGCAGCGGCAACTGCACTTTGTCATGCAGTTCCTGCTCCTGCTCACCGCACAAAAGCGTCGCTACACCGATCCAAGTGGTGTGATCATATTCCTGAAATGGAAAAATGTGCATAAACGATTAACGCGACTACACAAGGTATGTGTGTGTTCTCCACGGTGGTGCGCTTTGTACCGTGAACTGAACTGAACTGAACTGAACTGTGTAGATGGTGGAGGCGCTGCTCACCGAGACCATGGTCAAACAGGATCCACAGCTGGTGCAACACATAGAGGCAGTCCAGTGTACGCTGGTCGCTCTCTCGGCTGGTTTTGACGCGTGCGACAAAACACATCGCGGCGAAGACAGCGCAGAAGCGTTCAGCTCCGCACTGGCTCAGCTCGAGCATATCCCCTGGAGTGAAATGGAGCTGGTGCACCAGGCGGACCATGTCTTGCTGAAGGAACCGCGCAAACTAGTGGCCGATATGAACAAGACTTGCAGACAAGCGCATGGGGCGGTGTCGTCTGCAGAGGCGGCAGGTGATACGAGTGCCAGTGTGGACAGTGATGCAGAGGAAGCAGCAGAAGAGGCAGCAGACGAAGCACAATCCGGAGTCACGTCGATGATTTCCGGCTTCATCGGCAGTATGTGGGGTCGTCGCTCATAGTGCGCAAAAGAAAGAGATGTGGGAATACACTGTGGGTGAACTCGTAACAATAACCACTTTATTGGGTCTGAGAAAAGGACGGTCTAGTCTGCCCAGAGAAGAGAAGCAGCACTACTGGGTGTGAGAAGGACAACGGTCTAGACAATGGATAGTACAGAAATGCATATGGACACGCTTCTCTACGGTCTCACCCCTCGCCGGCAGAGCATGGCATGTAGTGTCGAGACGAGGAAGTAGGAGGTATATGCGCTATAGGTATGAAAGCGAGTGGTAGCCGTGGTCGTAGCACGGAGCACTCACACATTCCACACTAACCACGAATGGACATGCTTGTACGCGTCTTGCAAACGAGCGCAAGTTGCATACAGTGTACATCTTGTGTGTCGAGGAACGGCTGCAGCGCATCCACCGCATACATACGCGCCAATGCTTATCCGATGCAAAACAAACATCCGCGGCTAGATGTAGCAGTGAGCAGGAAGCGCCACTGCCATCCTGTTCATCGATACAAGAGTCAACGCGGTACTAGTTGGCTGGCTGGCTGGCTGGCTGGCTGAACACATCCCCACAACGATGAGGCCGCTGCTTCCACATGCCGCACACCGCCGCAAACTACAAGCTACTTTGTGACAGATACAACACGGCCTAGTGTGCGTGTGTGTGTATGGCCTGCATGTCCGCAGGCGGTGTTCAACCAGTCTTTCGCGGGTGTCAGTCGATTATTGAGTGGTCCCATTTTTGACTGACATCTCCGAGATTGCTTTGCCTGTGTGTTGCGTTGCCTTCGCTGCACAGAACAAGACTCGCGCTGTGGTCGGTGGAGGAATCCACATGCCTCCACTTCCAACCACACTCTTGTCCATGGCGGCAAGAATATGTGATGCGAGTTAGACCTCTATCCCGCTGTTTGAGGCGTACCGGGCAAGCATATTCGCCGCTACGTTATAGGTATGCGGGGCACATGTACATCTTCAATCAAATGTATTCCCTCGCTATAAATTAAAGCTCGTCTCGCGCAGAGGAGGCGGTGCTGTCGTCGCTTGGCCCGAGAGCCGCTTGGATCCCTATGGCGAAGGGGGTCACGCCTGTGGCACATCCGTCAGCAGCGCTCTTACCTTGTCGCTGCGCGTCTGTCAGACTGGTGGGAAACTGTACATTGTACTCCACAAACAGCGAGCCTTTGTCTGACGGGAAATTGTGATGCGGCATGCCCTCGTTCTGGATCTCCTGTACGAAGCCTAAAAGCCCCTGTGTCAATGCCCCGCACTCCCGTGTACATAGATGCTCACCAGCAGGAGTCACATCGTTTCTTTTGATCTCCACCGATCGCTTGTCTAAATGCTCGATGGTGCGTGAAAATCCGATCAAGGACTACAACACAGTGAGCATCGTCGTGTGTGCGGCAGGGGCACGCCACCCACCTCAAGCAGTGTGATGTTCATGTGCAGCCATAAGTTGTCGCCGTCACGGTTAAAGCGCTCGTGGTCCAAGGCCACAAGCCGGAAATGCACATCTCCTGCGGCCACTTCAGGGCTCTCGTCGCCAAGCCGATTGAATATCTGCCACCCGGCATTGCCCGCACCCCGTGAGCGTCTTGCCCATCTCACACGTCTCGCGAGGGACACAGCGGGTAGGCACATACGATTTCAGAGCCATCCTTCATGCCACGCTCTACCACCACCGTGACGGGCGTGCTAGTGCGTACTACTTTGCGTCCTTGGCACACCGGGCACGCGCTGTCTATCACCTTTCCCTTGCCCTCGCACACATCGCACCTTCACACGCGTGAGACAAGGCAGACACGCGGTGTCCTACGTGGTTTGCATTTGCGTGTACATGCCAGGTGCCAGCATTTGCCGTATCAACTTCACTCCTGTGCCACCGCAGTTCTCGCAGCTGTGAACATGCTCGCTAGACTCGGCACCAGATCCCCGGCATTTGGTGCAGATGTGCCAGCCAGAAATGTCCGCTTCCACCTCTATGCCGTTGTAGAGCCCCTCGAGGTCGACCTCCATCGGGATGAACGTGGTGGGGCCTCGCTGCTCCTCCGGAGAGCCACCAAAAAAGCCTGGCACCAGCGCATGTGAGCACTGCTACCGCGCATCTGTACGACCACGTACCGGAGTCGAACCCGAAGAAGTTGGAGAAGACGTCAAAGGCATGACCAAAACCTGCATCTCGACCCTGCCCCGCGTCTTTCACACCCTCCTCTCCGTACAGATCGTAGAGCCTTCGCTTTTCTGGATCGCCCAGCACTTCGTACGCCTCAGTCACTTCCATAAATTTCTGTGCAGCATCCTGGTCATCGGGATTTTTGTCGGGATGGTATTTCATGCCTAGTTTTCTGTAGGCTTTCTTGATGACGCGCTGTGAGGTGTCGCGCGGCAGATCCAGGATCCCGTAGTAATCCTTTTCGGCGCATACTGCCAGCACCAGCAACAGAAGCAAACCAAGCGACAGCGGCAACATTCTTTTGTCGTTGCCGAAGGCAGCCAGCAGTTTCACAGGAAGACAGCTGTGGAGTGTCTAAAGTCGTTAAGTCAACTTGCTTAAACTGGCACTCAACAGTCAACAAAAACATCAAACAACGGCCGCCGCACGGCCTTGTCAAGCCAAGCACCGCTTTTCCCCACTCGTCCATGTCTCCACTGCGTTGCGGCAACACTTCCACTACGGCTGGAGATGGTGGTGGCGGCGGTGGCAGTGGCAGTGGCAATGGTGGTGGTGGGAATGCTGGCATCAGCAGCAACAGCAACAGCACGCTTACACTCCAGCGTGTGGCCCGTTTGATGCGTCCACTACGCGCTAAGCTGAACCATTTTGATGCGTGTCTGAGTGCGTCTGTGTCTACACGTCGTCGCGTGAACGACGGCAACGCACGTCAGGCCTGTGCTGCTTCTCCGCTCTCCAGAACGCGACAACGGCCTGCGGTGCGTGTGACGTATGGAAACGCCACAACACTGGCCAGTGGTTCGGGACACAAATCGTTTGACGCATCGCAGCTGCCAGATGATGTGGCGCGCTGTCTGGTGAGCATACGAGACTGTGTGCGTGAAATTATCGACAAAGTCGGCACTGGAGACGCAAGGAACCATTTGACCACGCACGCAGCACGCAAACTGGGCCAGATAGTAGCTGGAATAGAGTTGAGTGAGTCCAACGGGAACCGGAAGAATGGCTTGATGGACGAGGAGGGACGTGGAAACATGGAGGCAACTGTGGAGGCCTGGTACGCCGATGTCCCAGAACACCTCCGAGGGTAAGTCCCGAGATGTCTGACCGGCATCACCACGTACTCATCCACGCACACACACCAGGCCAATGCTGTTGGAGCACGTGGTGCAGATGTGTGCATATCGCATCACTGCCGTCACTGGCATTCGCCTGCTTCTTGAGGTGTTTCTCCGTTACCGCTGTCAGCTCCATGTGGGTTCTCACCGCCTGCTTGTCCGAAACTAAGTGCCACTAGATCGAAATTCTGTTGGAGCGCTGGACGTATCTTCAGTATCCGATGCATCCTGATCTATTTATGGAGCAGCTCCGTATGGCCGACGCGAGTGACCAGATCCCCGTCTACTTCACAGCACTCAACGAGTACATGTCTGAAGGACGTGCCACACGAACGGCAATGCTCGATTTCCTCCGTTGGTCTGTGCATCCGTCCTTGGCCATTCCAGTGTGTGTGCGTGCATTGCGACTGGCACTTTCGCACGGGGAAGGACAACTGGGAAAGCGTTGTCGTGCACTTTTCGACTGTCTTCTTGGCTGTATACGCCGTGCCTCAGAGCTAAACGGCTTAAGGCGCGAGTCTCTCGTCCATGTTCCAGAGTTGTTGGAGCTATTGGTCGAGAACGAACCGTTGCTGCAGAAGCACGCGATAGTGCTGGACACAAACGAAAAAGACGACTTCGCACGCGAAATACTGTCGCTAGGCATGGAGTGTCTGCATCGCTTTCCAGCGCACAGCAGTTTGCATCGGGTGTTGCTAGCGCTGTGGCGGAAACGGAACCGCTTTCCTTTGCCTGAGCTGTCGTTCTCCCTGACCGCCAGGATCATGCTGGCAGGCGGCTTCGCAACGCACCTGCAAGGCGAAGACATGTCTGCAGCACTACTGCGAGTGCACGACGCGACAGAGACAAACATTGAATACGCAGCAACAAGAGAAAGCGCTGATGAGGACGCCGTAGATGAGCTCGACGTAATGATACAGACCGGCAAGGACTACTCGACGACAGAGCCAGCGCGCCATCATCACAAAACAGCCTTCCACCTGGTCTCCAAGTGGGAGCGCGCTTGGTATGAACGAGAAAACAAGCAGCTAGGATGGAACAAGTGGTAGGCGTGGAGTGCGCGAAAGAGAATACTCATCGATCTGGTGTAGGGTGTATGAGCCAGGATGGGAAGAGTGGATTCAGAACCCAATGCCTACGCATCTCACACAACAGAAAGCAAGTGCAGCTACTCGCAAACGGCCGTGTGCGGCGAAAGCGCGTACCATTCGAACGAGCAGCTCTGGCGAGGATGAGCGCGGCACGCGTATGAACAGAGATGGCAGCAGCAGCAGTAGCAGCAGCAGCGACAACCAGAGCGATGGCAACAACAGTACCGACGAGTCGTGCCCCATTCCTTGGCGATCACCAATAGTCACACCAGTGCGACGCCAATCCTCGCGAAAGTACTATGACCTGTCCAATGGCGATGTCAACTGTACCCGAAAACGGCGATGCATGCCGATGAAAGACGAATTGGGCTTGTGGACATGAGCCTTCTACAAGCACACTGCTTGCCGTCACGCTGTAAGCGGCTTCCTTCTTTGTGCGAGCAACGCAAGGCCTGTTTTCGTTTGTCTCACTACATCTTGCGTTTTGGTGAATAAACCTGTGTACTACTATCGAACACGCGAAAGCATGCTGCTGTAAAACCACTGCCCACCGATGATGATTCACTACAAACAAAGCCATCTATCCGTTGGTGTGTAACAACATCGTTGAGAAATCGAAGCGAAAAAAAGACTTTTCCGTACTCACCACCAGAATGGATCCGTACCGTCGTCGCTCTGCGGAACACCAAGCACCGGGTGGTGCCTACCACCACCAGCACCAGCACCCGCCACCCGCGCCGCCACTGCCGCAAGGACATCCGCGCTACGAACAGCCACGCTACGAGGGCGGCTCCAGTGGAAATTATGGCCGGTATGACAGCCAAGGCCCGCCTCCGTCGTCTGCACCTGCTCCCCACTACCCAATGAGTGGACCGCCACCCGGTGCTGGCGGCAGCACTCTGCCAAGCGGCCCCGACAACAATGGGTATCGCCGCGGTGGTGGCGGTGGCGGTGGTAGCGAGGGAAACTTTTACGACCATGGGCGTTCGTCTAATCGGCGTCCGTCGCGCTCGCCACCTCGCCGCTACGGTGGCACCAATTATGAACGCCGTCGGTCACCACCGTCGCCACCTCGCCACCGTGATCGTGGTGCGGACGAATACTACGACGCAGATCGTCGTGATGCACGCTTCTCGTCTGGGCCACGTCGTGACCAAAGCCCCCGACAACGCGCTCCTCCACGTCCTGTAGAAAGGTAGCTTGCGCTTTAATGCCGCTTCCCAAGAATGCGGATGTGCTGTTCCCTAAGCCTGCATGTAGGGGAACGTCGGAAGAGCGCTCGCGCAGCACGACCTTGTATGTCGGCAATATGCCCTATCACTGGAGAGAGCCAGAGGTCAGTGACATGTTTGATCGCTACGGTCGTCTGCGCTCCATCACGGTTGTGATGGATCGTGTGACACACCGGAACAAAGGGTTCGCATTTGTAGAATATGAAGATCGCAGGGATGCAGAAGACGCGCGAGAAAAGTTCAACGGCATGGAAATCGATGGGCGTCGCTTGCGGATCGACTGGGATATCGGTTTGGCTAGAAAGAACGTGAAGCGGGGAGGCGGGGAAGGTTTCGGTCCAGGGAACGGCGCGCATAGACGCGGAGAAGACGATGCAGATGATTTTGGACGTGGACGTAGTGTGAAAGGCGACGATGGAACACGCGACAGACGCTTGGACAGCCGTGAGGATCGCTTTGGCGGTGGGCGGGTACCCTCGCCTGGTGGATATGCGCCGCGTGGTTGATGATTCTGTTTGTGGACTGAATGGATTTGTGGATGGGAAGCGTGTGACGAATGAAAGAGTTCATCTATTGGATAGCTTCAAGGAAAGAAGTCGCTACAACTTCTTAATGCGATTTGCTCCGCTGCGATCATGCTGCATTCACTTTGTCAGTGCCGAGAACGACATCTCCTTGCATGAACAAAAGAGTGCACTACGATCGCCTCACACAAACAGAGGTACGAATACATATGTGTATGTGATCAAGAGTGAAAGACGACACCACGAGCATGGTGAACAAAAGAAAACACCCCTACAGCCTCCCTCCCTCCCTCCCCTCCCTCCTTCCTCTTGATAATTTAGAAACACAGCAGCTTGCTTTTTCGCGGTTTTGTGTTAAGCATCTGTCGTTCCAGCGCACGATTCCGCTCGGTCAACTGCACACCCCTGACTCGCTCTGCATCATATGCCTGACGAATCTCTTCCGTTTTCTGACGAAGCGCACTCATCATTTCATGAAGCTTACGCGCATCCTCTTTGCTGGAATTGACTTCAGCGCGCAGATTGGCCATTTCTGTGTTCAGCTCATGCTCGCGTGCTTCCGAGCTCTCCAGCGATTGTTCCAGCGTCGAAATCAACAGTTCGTTTTCGCTGATTGCTTCGCGTAGCCGAGAAATCTCGCCCTTCATGTACGCGTCCTCTGCACTGGGTCTCGCCGCCCGCTGTGACGGAATAGGCGGAGAAGGTGTTCGTGATCGTGCCGAGCTTTTGACACTAGACGGCATAGTGGGCGGCGGTTTCTTTGGCGGTGGCGTGGGTGGAGGACTGACGTCAAGCCCAAGCGACATGCTGCGCTTGTGCATCGACAGTTCATCTTTAAACGATGGCCGTCGATGGAGTGCGCTGAGATGTGTGACACGTTCAAGCTCCAGTATCCGCTCTTCTTGTGCACGTAGCAGTTTTGCTTGCTGCGTGATAATCCGATCCATCTGCGGTTCTTGCTGCCCCATGGGCACAGAAAAGCTGCGGTTGAGGGTTGCGGAGTGTGAGGAGGGCGGCGAAGATGCAACAATCGCGTTCAGCTGGGCTATCTCGGCATCCCGCTTCTCCAGCGCAGTACTCATCTTCACGTTCATCTGTGCGATTTCCGAAATCTCTGCATCGAATTGCTGGATTTCCGTGTCCTTAGCCTCAGCCGCTTTTTCGAGCTGTGTTTTCTCTGCTGCAAGCGTCATCACTTGTTCTTGCAACATCTGAACGTCCACGAGCGCCACAGCGTTTGCACACTCCTTCTGGTAGCGTGCCTCCAGAGTGGTCAGTCGTTCCCGGAGCGCTCCGTTCTTAGCCAGGAGGTCGCGTACCAATGCTTTCTGCGTGTCCAGGTCCTTGGATGTATGGGCCCGCTCAGACTCGTGCGTGGTTTGCAATACAGCCAGTGCTTCCAGTTGGTGACTTATGTCTGCCTCTTTCTGCTGCAGGACCTCCAGCTGGTTCGCACCAGACTTGCACTTTTCGCGCATCTGACGCAGTTCCTCCTCCTGCTCAATCACCAGTTTGACATACTCTTCTCGCTCAGCCGCCGTTTGCTTGAACGCCGTTTCGCTCTTTCCCAAGCTTTCTGTCAAATGGGCAATGTCTGCACGCGCCTTTTCAATATCGGCTGTAAATGTGGCCAGCTCTTGTTGATCGTTGAGAGCGCACTCGTGCAGCATCGTGTTATACTGTTGCTGGAGCTTAGCCAAGTGTATTTCCGTTTGCAAAACACGCTTTTGCGCACTGGCCTGCTCTTCACACACTGTGGCGGTGTGAGTGTTCAGCTTCAGCAATTCTTGCTCTAGCAATTCAACATGTACCTCCTCTAACGGGTCTATTCGTGCCGATGTGTCCAGAGTGTCCACGTCTCTCGCCGCGGCATGCACTTTCACACAAGATCGTTCCGACGACAGTTTGCTCATACGCGTGTTTAGCGCTTTAATCTTCTGTTCTGAAATTTCTACTTGCTTCGCTGCTAATGACTGCGTGTGCTGGAGCTCTGACTCTAGCTGTTGAATGCGATTTTGGGTCTCAGACTGGTGATCTAGCATATCGGCCATCTATAGCGATAGAGATGATCAATAACAGCCACGCTACAACGACTACACACCTGCTCGTCATGCAATGCCTTTGCCTTCTGCTGAGCATGCTGAACACGTGTTTCCAGCTCACGTACTTGGTCCAATGCTGCTGACCGTTCGTCGCATGCGTGTGTCAGTTGCGACTGTGTCGTGGCCAATTCTTGCTGAAGCACTTCGATCCGTTCTTGGTAGTGAGCTGCTGAAACCGAGACCTGTTGAACGTCTGGCGCCGTGGTCAACGCGTCTCTTGGCTGGCTATGGTGGTCAGCTGTTGTTTCCTCTTGAGCCAACGGTGTATCGGCCAACACGTTTCTACACGTTTCTGTAGACTGCCGAGATTGAGGTAGTGTGTCGTCGCTGGGCGACAACGCCACACTGGACAGGGTGACATCTTTGTCTCCTATGTCTTGGTCGGCCGTAGACAACGCAGGCTCTTCCACACGAGCGCTTGGCATGTCCGATGCAGCATGCACACACGATAGCCCCTCCGATTCTACACGCAGCGCTTCACATTCCTCTTTCAGCATAGATATTAAATTCTGAGTATCGGCGTCTTTCAACTCCCGAGCCAATACCGCATTTGCATCTTCGAGTTCTCGCGTAGTGAATTCCTGCTGCAGTCGACTCAACGCGTTCATTAAGTGCTCGTTCTCTGCTCGTAATTCAGTCAACTCCAAGTTTAATTCATCTATAATGACTAAATGATCGTTTGCATGATCATGGCCATTGCTCGTAGTCCGGGCTCGACACTGACATTCAATACGAGCTTCTTGCGAAGACGCTTACTTGCTTGCAGGAACCCTGAGTCTCTGCCGAATCCGCACGGAGCTCTTCTAGCCGTTCCTGAAGTCGTTCAACAACAGTTGCCATATGTCGTAGCTCTAGCACGCCGGCATCTCGTTCAGCCTCTAGGTGTGCCATCCGCGCGACCAGGGCTTCCTTGTCTGCATCGGCTGGAACCTGCTTCGCTTCAATAGTACACTCGTCCAAAAGACGTTGGTCCACAGCGGAAGCGTCCGATACGCGTGTTCCCATGTGCTTGCTTGAGCTTTCCAACTGCTGGTCGCTAGGTTCGCACAACAGTGTCGCTTCTTCACTCGAATCCCCTTCGCGCTGCATTTCCATATTTTCCGTAGGCAGCACGCGCGCTTCTGACTGCGCTCTTTCCTGCTGTTCACCCAGCAATTGCTGTGCCGTATTTAGCTGCGCTTCGAGATCCTGTATCATGCTTGCGTGCTTCACTTCCATTTCTTGACGCAGAGCTCTTTCACGGTGTTGCAGTTCTTCTGCACGCGCTGTGAATGTTTGCTCGCTATTTGGATCGCCATTATGATCCGCTTTGGCAGCAACGAGCGAGGTTTTCAGAGCCGCAATCTCCGCGTGAAGGCGTGTTTGAATGATAGAGTGAGCGTCAAGCTCGCAACGCCGTTGTTCTTCGTCGGTGAGTTGACGTGCGTGGAATTGATCAATGCGGTCCTGGAAATTGGATTCCATGTCCACGCGCGCTTGCTCTAATTTCTGGATTTCCAGTTCCAGCTGAGCTGACGCATTGACGACTGCTTCCCCAGCAATGTTTCTGTCATTGTGTAGCGTCTGCTGGTACGATCGTCGCACCGGCTGCGCATGCCGCATACCAACAGCCATCTTTCCTGTCTCCAGGACATGCACTTTATCCTCCAGCTCAGCCACCGTGTTCACCAGTCCGTCCACGTCTGCCTCCTCGAATCTCTGTATTTGCTGCCGCAGCCGGTGGGCTTCCGCCTTCTCTCCCGCCAAAGCAATCCGGAGCCGTTGCGCATCCGTCTCTAGCTCCAGCCGTTCTCCACCTACACCGGTGATTTTGCATTCCAAGCCGCGAATGTAATCGTTCGCGTTCGCCTCCGCGTACTGCAATTCTGCTAGTCGCGCCTTGAGCTCAGCAATCACAATCCCATTGCTCTCACGGACCGTTTCTTCAAAACGCAGCTTTGCGGAAGTGATTTGCGTGTCGGCTTCTGCCGCAGCCAAAGCGTCTCGCGTCTCACCGAGCTGACGCTCGAGGCCAAGCACGATTTTCTCGTACTCCTCAATGACCGGCTCCACTTCGGTCTGAAACGAAGAGTTCGAGCCGTTGCGATCATGCAGAGTCTTGCTGCTGTTGCTGATGGGAGAATGGGGTGTCGGCATCGACAGCACCAACTCGCTTGGCTGCAGTCGTGGCGAGAGGCCAGAGCTGACCTTTTGCCGAAGACCGACGATTTCTCGCCGCATTCGGTCCAGTTGCTGTTGCTGTTGAAGGCACGCGTCGTTTGCCTGTTCCAGCTCTTCTTCAAGCGACTCATTGCGTTTGCGCATGAATAAATAGTCTGTCACACTGTTGTTTGCAAATTCCGTGTCTAGCGTGTGTGTGCGCACACATCACACGTGTTAGCGTGTCGCTGTAGTGATGCAAAAGACGGAGTACCGTCGGAAGTGGTGCTCTCTCGCTTCAGCCGCTTCACTTCGTCCTTGAGTCGCTGAATCTGGCTGTGCAGATAGTCCACGTCCTGGGACACCTCCTCGTTCACCATAGCCTTGTTCTTAATATTCCGGGCACGATTGGCATATTTAATTGTATTCTAGCGAGACACGCTGTTAACTCCGGCAACAGGCCGAATGGGAGTGGAAATGCGTAGCGCCTACAATAGTTTCTGTTAAATTATGAGCGGCGGGTGAGACGCATGCGATCATCAGCGTCTGGCTATTGCCACCCAGCGAGTCTTGCAGCAGTCTGGTGAGTTTCGAATCTATTGCAGATGATGATGACGACAACTGTTGCTGGTGACACTCGGCGAAAGCCTACCTCGGTAAGGAATATGCACCGCCTTTTTGGAACTGTCGCCCAACGCACTGATGACATTTCCCAGAGCAGAAAGCCCAGCGTTAATGCAAATGCCTTCTTTGGCGCGTTCGCCAATCGCGTTGGTGCGCTTTAAGCGCTCAGAGCCAGCGAGATCGACGAAATGGAATTTACTCTGCAGCACTTGCCACTCGCCTGTGTCGGTGCCAGGCGGTGTTCCAGCAGGTGCGGGTGCGGGCGATGATGGACGCGGTGAGGATGGACGCGGTAGTGCTGAGACACCGATGGGTGGTCGCATTCCTGATGTCGGCGTGGCACGACCCAAAGACTGCTGTGACAACCGCCCACTGGGCTTTGTTTTTCCTGCAGCTTGATCGGATCGGGCAATCCACTTCTCTTGCCGCAGCAGAATAGAGAAAATGGCATGCGAGCGACTGCTCTGCTCGTTCATGTCTGTGGAACCGGTCTGACGAATCAACGACCCTTGCGCCAGTTGCCGAAGCACATCGTCGACGGAATGCACACGGGCTTCGCGCACACCGCTCCAAATGATGTTTCCACGAGCGTCTTCGCGGATTGTGATCGGTGCAGAAGAGGCGTGTTCTTCACGGGTGTTGCCGGACAAGAGATCGATAAACTCTTCATTATAAAGCTCGAGATAGGAGACCCGAAGCTGGTAGCGAAACTGGTGGGCTGGTAGTGAGGAAAGGTGGTTGAACAACACATTCACGGCTCTTGGGATGATGCCTGTGGACGGGTGGACGTGTGGACGGGTGGGTGGATGTGAGCGGGTGTGACAGAATACGAGTACGCACCTTGTACGGATTCGTGCTTTGTGTGAGAGAATCCGGTACCCATGGTAAAGGTCTTCCCAGACGAAGTCTGCCCATAGGCGAGGATGGTAGCGTTGTAGCCTTAAGGCGATGTGAGCACAGCGACAGCAACAGCGACAGCGACACCATCCCACCTTGTACGTATTTGTCGAGAAGAGAGAGGACCGCGTGATCGAACACTTGGTTCTGGGTGGTGGCAGGTGTGAAGACGTGATCAAAAACAAAATGCTTTCCGTAAGGCACGACGGTGACTCTCTGGACACCGGGCGAAGCGGTCACTTGAAGGACCTCGGTGGGCAGCGAACGAAGAAGGGGCATGTTTTTGTGGTCATCCTCACCAATAGGTCGGATGCGCAATGCTTCACGCCAGGATCAGCACCACGTGTGCAACAAACCACTTGCCTACTTGCACGGAGGTGCATTCTTGCTGAGAGGCGGCGGAGGAGAGGGCGCCAGGATAAACAACGGAGGAAAGTGCAGGCGGGGCGGGCGAGGCGGAAGCGGACATGAGCGATACTGACATTAAAAGTGTTTCAAGGAGGCTGACATTGCTGCCCATACGCGCGCTTCTTGCCTGCGCTGTTGTTGTTTGTTGATTGTTGTTGATCGCTGTGAACTGTTTATTGATCAAACACGCTTCGTCTGCGCCTTTGTGGCATGCGCACTTTGCTGCTGCAACGCAAAGAGAAGCGCGCATGTGTCGGAGAATGAGTGTGAATCGCGTTCCACAACACCGTATGCTGCTGCTGCTGCCTGCTCCCCACCAAACCACCGGCAGACAACAGGCAAGCACCATGCAGACAAGCAATGGCGCGAGCAGAAGCAACACGCAGCACACACACGCATTCTACACCGCTACAAAGGCGGTGCGTGTGACGGTGAAGTCGCTGGTGTCAGCGTTGCAGCAGAAGAGAGCTCTTCACCGCGTGCATCTCGCTATTTTGTGTGACACCGGAGCATGGGCAAACCCAAGGGCGAGAACAGCAAAGGTAGGCGGTGTCTGTTGCTGTGCTGTGTTGTGCTGAGCGTGCGCGTGTGCGCATGCAGTCGCGTCTGCGAAAGAGAAGAAGGCGGCGGTGAACGCCGATCGTGCCGCAAAGACAGCCGTCGCGCTGGAAAAGAAGGAGGCAGAGAAGTGGGACACTGGCGCAAAGAAGGATCGTAAACTGGATGAAGAGCAGAAGAAGGTGTGCTCTGTGCAAACACACAGTGCTAATGTTAGGCTGACAAACTGCTGAAGAAAGCAGAGCTGGCAGCACTGCAAGTAAGCACGCTGCCTTGCGAATGACGGTGGAGTGGTGCAACTAGGCTTCGGAAGAGGCGGATCTGGCGCGGCTGAAGAAGGCATCGGGATCAGAGGTAGCGTCCGGGTGGGCCCTTTCAGCATACGCTCACGATATCAGAAGAAAGCCATCAAAAAGACAATGGCCGTGGAAGCGGTGTCGCTTGCCAAGGCACCATTGGAAACATTCTCCGCACGCAACATCGACGACGCGTTAGAGATGTTGTCGCTCACCGTGGGAACCGACAAGAAGTCCGAACGCGACTTGGAGATTGATCGGCATCCCGAGCGGCGTGCTCGCGCCGCATACTTGGTGTTTGAGGAACGAGAACTGCCGCTTCTGAAGGAAGAGAACAAGGGTCTACGCCTGACACAGCTGAAACAGCTGCTCTGGAAGACGTGGCAGAAGAGCCCGGAAAACCCGTTTAACCAAACAACCATTGCATATAATGCACGACGCGAAGACGTAGAAGATCTTGCACAGCAGCGCCAGACTGCGATTGCCGACAGACTGCGGGAATAGATTGCATGGCGCAACAGCAATACAGACGCGCTTAATAAAGGACCAGCAAGCAAAGCATGCATTGTCGTTGCACGCGTGTGGACATCGGTCTTGCAGATGAAAACGGTTATCGGCTGCGGATATGAGATGGTTCGCACAAGCATACACACGCTGGGGGTGCACACCGAGGATACACACCGAGGATACACACACCCGAAGATACACCCGCTGAGAATGTACACACCGGGGACACCAGCGCAGCAGTGCAAAAATATTTCTTTTACAACAACCGACCAAGGATTTTAGCGGCTACGAGAGAGGTATTCTCGTTTAGATTAAGCCAGTGATGTGGTCCGCTTTCACCGCCCGTGAGCACGCTTTGCACAAAACACCATGCTGATTACACCTCACTAACATACAAAAGCAATGTAGTGCGTGGATCACTACTGTCTCGACCTTCAAATCCAGTCTGTACATCCTCGTCATTCTGCATGGTCACGTAATCTCCGTCCTCGTCCATATATTTTACGCGTAAGCTTTCCGGACCTTTTGACGGCTTCCCTGTGCACAATCGAATCTTCTTCTCCAATCGCTGCATAAGCTGCTCGTGACTGATGCTGCTCGGGGTCATAATAAGAAACTCATCGTCATAATAGTTGATTTTAATTTTAACAAGGTTGGTTCGGGAAGCAGGTGGGGAGGTGGCGGAGGCGGGCATGGAGCGAGCAGCATTCTGCGAGGCCGGGATGACCCCCATGCTCTTTGTGCGGGAGGCAGCACTGATGGGCGGTGGTCCGTTGCTGGGATTGCTGACGCTGCGGCTTTTGCTTCCCGCTCGGCTCATCATAGACAGGCTTGAGGAAAAGGCCTGGCTGGCGCTGCTACGCGAGGTGGTGCGTGTGCCGAGTATGGTGGTGCCCTGCGTCAAGTCCTCGCTGGGAGAGCGTTGCGCGTTGGACCGTGCCTCTGCCTGGAGCTCGCTGGAGGTGCGGCGCAACGGACCGCTCGTGTCTTCCGTGTCGTCTTCGATGTAGGTGGTGCCGCGCTGCTGGCTGCCCAGGCTACGACGCGTCTGACTCTCGGCAATCATTTTCTCCACCATTGTTTGCCATCGGTTGAGCTGCTCCTGGCTTTTGCACTGGAGCTGGAAGTTTCCCGGGTCCATGTCGTGCCAATGCACTTGTAACACTGGTATGCCTACACACACCCGTTACTTACGACCGCGTTGCGGCGGCGGATCCCAACCATTGCGTTCGGCGACCGCCACGCCCGTCAAGCTTTGGATGTAGATGCGACCCATTAGTTCTAGTGGTGGTTTTTTGGGATTTTTGTTCTTTTTGCTGATCAGCTCTTTGCAGCAGATCATGATGCGTTCGAACAAATATACCTAGTGCACCGTTGATCAAAACAGTTGCATGTGTTGTGGCATGTGTGATGAACACGGATGCTCTTACGTGCATTTCTCGCTCCACGTCGTTGGTGGACATGATGAACCGGTCGTCTAGCAGCAGTGCACCAAAGCGTGTCAGATCGTAGTCCTTCCAGTCTCGCACACGCTCCACGAGTTCGTCCGCTTTGATTTGGTTTTCTAGCTTGCGGCGCATCTCGTTGACCAGTCCAGTGACGTTTTTGATGGCACGCCAGCCGTCTTGTAGATCTTGGTAGTTGGGTGCTGTTGGTTCTGTTTTTTTCAAAATTTGCTACAGCCGAGTGAGCGGGGGAGAGGGAGGGGACGGGAGAGGGAGACGATGGCGGTGGCCACGGGCAATGCCTTACTTCCACTAAGAGGGGGTATTTTGTGATCCTTTGTACAGGTTTGATAAGCAAAGAAGAAAGGCCGAATCCCGGATCCAACACCATCGGAAGTTGCTGCCCAACGGTGAGCTGATGTGACGGCGCAGAGGCACGCTTACCAGCACCATGTTTGGTGCCATTTGCATGACTAATTCGGAAGCACGATCGAAGTTGGCGCAAAAGGGACCATACACGGCAAACGCGTTTTCCTAAAAGCGGTGAGCCGCGAGGAACAAGCAGGGGGGTGCATACATGCTGTACAAACAACTGACCAAACATCTGTTTTTCGGGAGGAAGATGGGCTTGGGCTTCGATACCAATTAAGAATTTCCGTTGGAAGTCTACTAGATCGCGCAGATTGGCGAAGATATTCACCATTATATCGGGAGACAGCAGATTGCGAGCATATATGTCACTTTGGTATTCCTGGCGGGAGGGGTCAGTGGGTGTGGTAGAGGTGGAGGAGAGGGAGAGAGGGGAGAACACACCTGTAGCTTTTCCAAGTCGCGCACGTAAAGACGTTCTGTTTGCAGCAACTCATGCACGATCTTGGCGCGGTGGTCTTGGGGATCGTCGGCGCCCAGGTTCTGGGAAAAGCGGTGGATGCCAGGCTGGGTGGTGTCGATATAGCCACACTGCTCCAAATGGTCGAGCACTAGATTGACGGTGTTCAATACCTAGAGGTGGAGGGGAGAGGGCGCGATGACAGGAGGTGAGCGTGTGTGTGTGCGTGATGACAGGGCAAGCCAAGACATACTCTGACGAAGCCGGTGGTGTCCTCCTCCAACAGCTCACGAATAGTGAATATTTCACTTTCAGGGACGATTTTCTTGCAAGCGACCAGGAACTGGAAGATACTATGTTTGCAGCCTTTGCTGTTGGCGAGATTATTGGCGGGATTGACAGGAAGGATCTTCTCGGGGTTTCCCAGGTTGATGAGGGCACAGAGGGCGTTGCCGACACGCAGGATGTTCCAGAGGGAGGAGACGGGGTCGTCGACAGCGGCGGCAGGGGCGCCAATCCGCAGGAGGTAGTCGGCGTCGATGTATTCGTCAAAGCCAGGCAAGCAGGAAACCCGATTTAAAATCTCCAGTGATGTTTGGTAGAAGGAAGTGGCGGTCCGGCTAGTGGGACCGCCCGGTTGTTGCTGATGCATCGAGGCGGGTGCGGTGGCTGGAGTTGTGGGCGAGTGAACTGACAAGACAGAGTTGTGCGACAGCCGCCCAACCGGCGCAAGCAGCTACGGGAAGTCGCCCCCCGCCAGCGCCAGCCCACACGAACACACCAGTTGCTTTGTTCGAGGGAGGAAGAGGAAGGAAGAGGAAGGAAGAGGAAAGAGGGAAGAGAGAAGAGAGAAGAGGGAAGAGGGAAGAGGGAAGAGAGCGTCGATGAAGGATGTCCTGTTTCACCATTCTCACACACAACAATGTTCTCTTTCGTTGTTCGGATGCATAGACAATGTCCTGTTTCACCACTTTCACCAGCAGACGATGTTCTCTTGTGCTCGTGTGAGCGTGTTTGTTGTGTGTTTGTGTGTGTGTGTGGATGTGGTGGAACACAGGCAAATGTCTCGTACAATGCCCATCTTCGCCATGCCCACCCACACACACACACAAACACACACACACAATGTCTCCCTTCCAACAGGCGAGAAAACAACCGACACACTGCGTGCGCACTATGCCATCTCACACCGCCAAAAGATGTCATCGCACGTTGCAGGCGCTGCACTCCGCCACACGCAACACATCGCAGCATTAACACAGCAAGTATCGTCAATGTCCTTCTTTCAGTGTGTCAGCAGTGTTGCTGCTGCACAGTGTTCCTCCATCTCTCTCTCTCTCTTGATCCGTCCCTTTCTCTCTTGATCCCTCCCCCCTCCCACTTACCACACACACCTATTCATCCACCACCATTGCACAACGCAACACCCGTCTCTGGCGCGTAACAACACACGACAAACACACGACAAGCACGCCCATTTGTCGTCCACACCAGTGCTGGGAAGACCCGCCATCTCCTTTTTCCAGTTTACCCAAAAAAACCATTTCTACGCCGCACTGTGTGCATCCGCGCACGCTCCCCTCCAGTGTTGCTGTGCTTTATGCCGAAACGACAAAAATTTGCGCCAAAACGGCAAAAGTCGAGTAAATCGAGAAGACACAATGTTGTGGAAGTGCTGGAAGAGGTCTACGAGGTATCGCGTGTCGCTCTCATCCCGTGGCGTGCGCTCACGGCAGGTGGAAGCAATCATAGCCTGCCGCATCAGAAATGCAAGTCGCCCTGGTCACCAAGGCACTGCTCACCACGTACCATAGGAATCCCCAGAGTACCTGATCAAATGGAAGGGCTACCCAACGAGCACCAGCACCTGGGAACCCGCAGAACACCTGGACTGCAACGAACTGCTTGAAAAGTTTCACGAGCGACAAGGTGCCAGGCTGCGAGACCAGGTACACGCCTGGTGCACGCGCGGCTCCTGCAGCGTGCACCGTGCTGACTGCGGTAGGCACTGCGTCGCAAAATATACACCCCCTTCACATCCGCGCTGCAGCAACAACGCGTGGCAGAGTTTACCGCGATTGTCGCTGCCGACAAGCATGGCACAGTCTCGGTGTTTAACGACGTGGACGAAGAACCACCCCCGCCCAACTTCACCTACATCAATCGCAGTATCATCATGCCCGGTGTGCCGACAGACTGGCAGGAGTATTTGAAAGGATGTGCGTGTGTAGAAGGCTGCTCTTCAGCACGCCTGTTCAACGGAAGCCGCGCTGATTCCGCGTGCAGCTGTGCACAGTCCAACGCTGGCGACATCGTGCCTTACCGAGGCGACGGCCGCATCCTTCTGAATCGGCGGGACATGATTTTTGAGTGCAACGCGCTGTGCAAATGCGGGCCTGATTGTCGGAACCGTGTGATTCAGCGAGGCCGACGTGTTAAGCTAGAAATCTTCAGAACACCAGATCGTGGCTGGGGTGTGCGCAGTCTAGAAACCATTCCCTACGGCATGTTCGTGGACGAGTACGTGGGCGAGATCATTACCGAGGAGGAGGCAGAGCTGCGTGGACGCATCTACGACGCTGAAGGACGAACCTACCTTTTCGACCTGGATCAGGGAGGCGAATGCGAGTACGCCATTGACGCTTACTACCGAGGCAATGTGACACATGTATGCGCCTTCGTTTGACCTGTCGCTTAGTCATCGCTGACCGTCGCTAACCATCGTTATGTGCATAGTTTATCAACCACTCGTGCGAGCCAAACCTGGTGGTGTATGGCGCGGTTGTTGACTGCTGGGATGTCAAGCTGCATCGCATTGCCTTCTTCACCCTGCACAATATTAAGAAGGGTGAGGAGCTGACCTTCGACTACAAGGGCGCCATGGAACCCACGCTTCCAGGTCAGGTGATCTCCAAAGCGATGATGCTCCCATGCTATTGTGGAGCAAAGAGATGTAAAAAATGGGTTCATTTATAGAAAACAGTGTGGTCTTCGAGTTGTCAGGCAAGTGGTCGCCACATGTTCGGTGACAGTGTGGTACGGTGCGTTGCAGTACATTTTGTCTGCCACAGCAAGCCTCGACGAAAGCAGGCAGGAACAGGAGCCCATCGCTAGGAGCAAGAGACGCGACATGATCTGCTCTTCCACTGCTGCCACACGCTCTGTGCAGCACAGCACGATGCTTGCGTCCATCTGACGAACAAGAAACCGACAACAACAATGGCACACAGCTGTTTCACTGACCACAGACAAGACAGTGTGCCTGCAAAGAGCGCACATCTGCCACACGCATGCAGGACTGCTTTGTTGGTCTAGTGTGGAGGCGAATCGGATGTGAAATGAGAACACTGCACTTCACCGGTTGATTCCATCGCTGCATCCTCTTCTCCCGTGTAGCTCTTCTCTGGTGAAACATGTTTTTGCCACGCAACGCCCTCCTCTCTCACAGTGCGCAATGACACGGCTATGCGTCTGATGGAAGCGAGAGAAAAGAGAAATCCTTGAATTTGCACACACTTACAAACAGCGCTAAAGCGCATAGCCTAGCGCATCTCAGAGGTCACGCTGTCCGCGAAAGAATACGCGCCACCAGCAAATACACCCCAAGCACCACCACCAGCGTCCACTTGGCATACGCCGACAACGAGGCGCGTGGAGCAGCAGGCAGAGCGTGTGGGTGGGGATGGTGGTGTCGCACAGCGGTGGCACGCAGTGCAGTGCATCCTTGCGAATGCCGCTGGTGTAGCTGCTGCTGCTGTTGCTGAAGAGGAGGAAGATGGCCAGTGGTGTCGGACAATGCTGGCCCTTCTGTGCCGCCCAGCAGAGCAACATGCCTGTCACATGCCTGCTGCGAATGGTTGCCGCACTGTCGCAGCAACGGCGCCTGCGGCTCTAATGTCTCCTCCGCCAATAGATCCGAAAACACCTCTACCCCATCCGCATGGTTATCCCCCTGTCACGCACACACTGCTGGTCTGTCGATCGCAGCAGAGAAGTGAAAAGGGCTTACTTCGAAATAGGGTCTGACGCCGATTATAGTCGTGCGACTCGGCCATCAACCGTCGTTTGTCAGCAACGGATGTTTGAATAGAGCCGGTGGTCTGTTCCTGACTGCACATGAACGACAATAGACCGTTGAGAATGCTGGCGACCGACCAGGCCGGGTTCCAAAGCGTTGCTGTGTGTGGTGAGTGGGAGGTGCGTGGTTGGAGCGGGGTGGGGTGTGCATACGATGAAAGTCGGACATAGTAAGGCAAAGACGGGTGTTACACTGGAATCGACCATTCGGCGTAAAGATGTAGATGGCAGGTGGAGCGAAGGGATATTCGGGCGGAAATACCAGTTTCCCTACACCAGGCGTGTGATGAGCGAGGGGAAGAGGGAGGGAAGGGGAGGGAAGAGGGAGAGGCCGCACCGTGGTATTCTCCCGAATGGTAAGGCGTGTCAGGCGGTCCAGTGATGATGTAATGCCTAGCAATGCCACGAGATGGAGAGTGAGCAAAGGGGCAACGGGGCGTGGTGCCTGCACCATTCCAGAATGTTTGAATCCAACGGACGGGCTTGGATGTAGTGCGGAGGCGAATGCTGCAACTGCAGATATTCTCGGGACAATCGTTTCTGCGCACCAGGAGAGGAGGGCGTTGCGTGGCAAAAACATGTTTCACCAGAGAAGAGCTACACGGG